>NW_021026366.1:128264-190771 GCF_004153795.1 Camellia sinensis | reverse complement strand
ACACTAGCTCGGCCAGTGGACTGGTAATCCCAATCATGCTAGGCAGATGGAATTAAGGGGCAATTGAGAGGGTAATTTTTGGGAAAATTGGGCCGAACTTCGAGTTTGGTTTTGAGGCCCAAAACACAGTGGACTAGGTAAAAAGGCCGTACTGAATACTCCGACCTAGAGGGCAAAGTTACTCCGGCCTTGTTAAGATAAAGTTACTTCGGCTCAAGGAGGTGAAATTACTCCGGCTCAAGACGAGATAGTTACTTCGGCCCAAGGAAGAGTGAAATTACTTCGGTCTGGAGGCCACCCACAGTTAGGCCGATCTCAGAGTTAGTCCGGTCGTGACTTACAATGGTTAGGTCGGTCAGAACTTGTTACTTGGAAGTTTGATCTAAGCGCATCAAGGTTGAACAGGGCAGCCGAAGTAAAGAGTTGGAGGAGAGGACCGAGCTAAGGATAGTTCGGCCCTCTGTGGCTCGGTGTAGCCAAGGTTTATTTCGGTCAAAAGGAAGTTCGGCCGTAAAGAAAACCATCCCACTTGGTTTAAGCGGTGGGGGAGGGTGTAAAAGGATAAGCATTATCCTTGGGAGAATGAATCCTAGGAGGACTCTGCATGGAGAAATACAATTCCTACTAGGATTGTGCCATATGAAACTTATAAAAGCTCACAAGCAACCACCTTGGAGGAGGTAATTGAACACAATCTTTCTGAGAACTTAGAGCTTTGTCTATTTGTCAAGTTTTCTGACTTAGGCATCGGAGAGGTTTCCGGCACACACCCGCCGGCTAGCTCACGTTTGTGTTTTCAGGTGACAAAGCGACGTCGTACGGAGGAGCGTGGACTTGGTCAACAGGATTATACGAGGAGAATTATTTCCTCCCCGTACAATAACCATTAGAGATACTCTAAGAAGGTGAGTGTAATCTACTCAAATCTAAATGACTAGTGAAAAAAAAAACAAATATAAAAGAGTGGTTGAGATAATATTTATTTTTACTGTTTTTTATGTATGTTTATGTAAATTTTAAATTAAAATAAAATAAAACTTGTTTTTATATATTTTCATTTGTAAAAGCTTGTAAATAATTTATAAAATTTATTAAATTTGTAACAGTAAAAAAATGATTTTACTTTATTATAAGAAAAATTACATTGACCACCTCATATATTTAGGAAAAAATATAATAAATCCTATAAATTTGATATAATTATACTAACTTCTTTTTAGAAAAGTTAAAACAATAGGACCTAATCAGATGATTTAAGGATATAGGGATAAAAGTGAGATATATATATATATATATATTAGTGTAAAAGTTATGATAATATTAAATTTTTAGGCTAATAATTATTTATAAAAAATGAGACTATGTTTTATGTGAATTAAAAATTTAAGGAGTCATAATTTAATTATGTTAGACTTGTAAGCTCAATTTATTTTCTCCACATCTCAAAAGGGTTTAGTATAATTTACCTACAAAATTCATACATTTCTCATTTTTCCATTCCCTTCTACCACTACATCCACCTCCATCTTCAGCCACTACATTTGACTACAATCTCAGACTGTCTCCAACTACCTTTAACTATCCATTTATTTATCTTCAAAACATATTCTTAAAATATGCATATCAAACATGTTATGTATTTTGATTTTTACTATAAATATATGAACATATTTAATATTTTTTGAAAATAATAAATAATATGTAATAAATTTTACCAAACAACACCTAAAAGGGGTCAAGTTCGTTAGTTGTACATAATCCTAAACAAATATTTTACAATTAAAATGCTCCAACCATATTTTTTACAATTGTAGTCCTCTACACGGCGTCAACCGCCGTAAAGATGTCAATCAATATTTATGGGCAATACGTGTTCTAAATGATGAGATCACATTTAATTCGCTTGATCCCTTAGTATATTCTTATCAATATCGTTGTTTTTTTCATCTTTACAAAGCTTGTTGGTACATCTTTTCCGATCACAAATCTTATATGATCGGGCCATCCGAACTTACTTTTTCTACTAGGCTCTTAGTCCAATTCTATTGGCCTACTCTTATTAATTATGTATTTATTAATCCACCACAATACCAATGAGGAAATTTGTATTGCCATATTAAGAATTTAAAGATTAGTAATAAGAGAGAATACATGTCAACTTAATATCTGTAATTTTTTATTGACCGACAATATAACATAAAACGATAATATCATTATGCTTAATATTTATTTTTCTATTGATGGTCTTACTTGGCACAAGTAATTGACGAGGGAAATTTTGTAAATAAATTTGACCATAGATAATAGGGGGAATATATTTTAAAAATTGTAATTCTAAAAAATATAATGAACTTCATGGGAAAATAACAATAATTCTAGTACAGATGGATTTGGTAAAAATAATATCAAATACAAAGTGCATTTATATTATTATTATATTAAGGCCAAGTTTGGGAAGACTAAAAAAGTGCACTTTTTGTCTTTTTAGACTAAAAAATTGAGGTTGAAAATATGGATGTTTGGGTTAACTTTTTGACTTTTTATTGAAAAATGTGTAATAAAAAATTGTAAAAATTGATTTGTAGGGAAAAATTTGAATTTAGGGAAAAATTTGAATTGGGAGTTGTGCAGCCGTAATTGTTGACTTTTGGTGAATAGTGTTAACTTTTCAACTTTTTGAGTAACTTTTTGACTTTTTGACTTTTTTTAAAGTCCCCAAACTTGGCCTAAGTGAAGTTCAAGTTTAGTAAAATAAAATTTCTGCCACGTGTAAATTAGATAATAATAATAATAAAATCCTTACACTACACGTTGATCATGTCATTTTAACTGTCACAATAGTTATGATTTTTCAAAATCAACTTTGCAGGTCCACAAACTTTTGGAAGCTTTTCTTTCCATCAAACCATTTACAGGTTTGAGTGTTGTCTTTTTCTTTAATTTTCCTTACTCTAATCTTCTCAGTCAAATTATTGTAGCCCGCGTTTAGTTGTGTTTTGTAAATATGATTTGAGAGTATGAGTTGTATTTTGAGTTTATAAATTGTAAAATTATAATTTTAGTGTAGAAAATTTATTTGGTTATAGTTTTTAAATAGAGTGTTGAATTATGTATTGAAGATGTATTTTGAATTAAGTTTTGAAAGTTTGATGTGACATGTGAAAGGTGAAAATTTGTTTGGTAATGTGTTTTAAAAATAGTTTTTAAAACTTAATTCAATCAATAATTTATTATCAAACACACAACTCATATATCGATATTCATATTTTTTATCAACAATAATAACAAAATTATTTTTAAAATACTGAAATTAAAAATTGATTTTTTTTGTCAATTATTTTTTTTTTGTAATTTTTTTGAATAATTGTTTTTTCGAAATAATTTTTTCATTTTAAAAAAAACCTATGTTAATTATTTTCTGCTAATTAATTTTTCTATCAATTCATTTGTAAAATACGTTTTTTATTTTTTTTCTAACATTTTGTTAAAGTCAACAACTTTTAAAAATACATATTAATAAAGAAGGAATAAATACACTAAATTTAATATTTTAAAATACAAATCATAACATAAATCTTACAAAACATTATCAATTTTTTTTTTCTTCCATTTATTACATGTTATGAATTTCGTCCAGATGTGGCAATAGAAATGCAATGCATTATTGTGCCCGTTGAGCTCATATAATTGTGGGGATTGACATACAAAATGACTATTATGCCCCTCTTGACTTAAATGGAAAGTGGTTGCATAGAACAAAATATAAAGGATAAGATAGTAATTTCACTCACTTACTACCTACCCCCTATTGTTTCATAGCTATGTGTTCAACACTGAGGTAAAGAAAAAGGAGAGGGTGCAGCTGTGTACTCAGTACACGGATGTGATATATATATAAAAAGTAATAATATTAAAAACAAATAATATTTAACAAATAAAAAGTAAATAAATAAAAAAATTCAACATGAACCTTTTGAACCTCATCCTTTCTATTAAATCTGAATCTCATTCTATTTACCACACCAACTTCACCATCTCAGAAACACCTTCTCCAGTTACATCAGAAAACAAAAATTAGAGAAATAGAGTATATCCACCATCTCATTAGGTCCTCCTTATCCATTTTCATAATTTACAGGTTAGTTTTGATGCTAGTTCATCTTCATATTAGCTTCAGATATTAGCTTCAGACATTAGCTTCAGAGGGAGTGAGGGAGGGAAGAGGAGGACAACCGGCCGGTCATCCCACGGGACATCCGGCCGGTCATCACCTCCGTATCTGTATCTGTTAGCTTTGTTTCATATTTGTTCCATTTTCATCTGTTATATTTTCTGATTTCTGTTCTAATTTTGTCACACTATCATTTATTTTTTTGATTATCAGTTTTTAAGTTATAATAAACTGTATGAAACAAACCCAATATAAATGAGAAATATCATTCTCTATGATTTTTTTTGTATAAAAATCTGTTTCTATGGCATCTGCCTAATTAAATTTTGTCACCAAATTTTTTTATATTTATTTTTTACATAAAAATAAGTTTATATGCACAAAAATGTACTAATGGTTGATATATTTTTCATACATTTTTCTTACTTCTCATATGTTTTAATATACAATTTTCTTTCACTTTTGCAGTCATCTTACCAAGAACAAAACGAACCAGGCCCGAACTTGGTGAATCCTCAAACCCTGTACCACCACCACAGCAACAACATGATGGCTATCCAACTAATGATTTTGAAACATATCATCATGAACAAGCCTATGAACATTTCATTACTCGATCAATTGTTACGGGGAGAAACGTAAAACTACCTTCTCAATATGATTCACTCTTACTTGGCAAATTAGATACAATGGGATGGTTACCATTAAATAATTTACCAAATAAGATATATCCTCGTCTTCTACGATTATTTTATGTTCACTTGACTTCGGGTGACCAACAAAATGAACCGTTCAGTCCTACCTCTTATGTTAAGGGGAAAAGAATCACTCTCTCTCTGTCGTTTTGCACAAATTATTAGAGTCGAAACAGGAGATTTACAATGTTATTTTCAAAATAAGGCCACATTAGAAAAAATTGTTGATGATGTCACTCAGATTTATACCACAATTTGTGACAACCGATTTAGCGGCACTAATTTACAAGTCAGCCATTTAAAACCTCACTTTCGTATTCTCCATCGATGGATAGTTGAAAATATCACTCCCAAAAAAGGACATTATAATAGTGTTTCATGTTTTCAAGTTTACTTGTTATATTGTTTTGAAATTAGACAAAAATAAGATTTATGCTTTATATTACTAAAAGAAATGATGCTTGCAAAATTGGATACTCTGAGTGGCCGATCACTACCTTTTGGAGCTTTGTTAACCATAATTTTCAAAACCCACGATGTGAACCTTGAAGGTGAAGGATGGATCAGAATCACTTCACCAATTTCTGAGTATACACTGACCCGAGCTGGTGGTGCTGACACCTTGATGGGCTCTATTAATCTTGAAAATGAACCAATACCTTCCCAAGAAGAACCCAATGACAATGCCATGCCACCAAATGAACAACCCCATTACTAGACTGATTATTTAGCCTTGGAACAAGAACAGTACAATCAGCGCCTACAATAGGAACAACAAATGGCTAATCAGCTCAATACATTGGGTACTCGGTTCGATGAATTTGGTATTCGGTTCGATGAAATTGCCACCGCTCAGAACTCACTAATTCATCAATTTGGTGAGTTTCGTGTAGACTCAGAGAGACGTGCTGAACTGACAAGGAACCGCATTGATCTGATTGACCATCGAGTCACTCAGCTGTACCATCAGCATTTCCTTCCACCTCCAGCACCACCTGACAAGGATGCTTAACTTGTTTAAAAATCAAGTAAAATGGTTCACAGATATGGTGGTTATATTTTTTTCCCTTTTTTTTGTTTTGGTTATTTATTTTGTGAGTTTTGTTGTGATTGTTTTACTTTTGTTATTTTGTTATAAACTTTTCTATTCACGTAATGAATAACAACGAGGGGTTTTTTGTTAGAATCATTTAATTACATAGTTATAATGTTATAACAATTTGTGCAAAAAGATTATGCATTGAAAAAATTATTTGTACAAAAATTAATAAATAGTACTTCATAAATGTCTACGAAATCCTTCATTTGAATAAAATGAATAAAAATACGTAGTTGTTGAATAATTCGTCTGCCTCAATTAATTTATAAAATTAAATTAATGTTCTGAAATTAAATAAAACAAGTTACAAGTTAATAATATTTAATAATAAACATTCTTTTTTTAATGAAAAGGAAAAACAAAAAAGTTAATATAAACTTCTGTACAGAAAATTAAAAAGAATACCCCAGTGTTTACACAAATTATACACCCTTACTTGAAGATGTACCCAGCGAATTTTTACACATTCTTCATATAAAATAATATTTTGCTATAAAATTGGGTGATATAAAACAATAAAATATAATTTACTTTTTTATTTTATTTAATTTATTATTATTATTATTGTTATTATTATTATTATTTTTATTATTATTTTTTTTTATTTGTTACACTTTTAAATGGTGAACTTAGCACCACCACCACCACCAACCACCCACCAGCCACCAATGGTGAACTTATCACCACCCACCTGCCACCACCACCCACCAGCCACCATCACCCATCTGCCACTACCCCCCACCACCACCCATCCCCCCCCGCCACCCATGTGCCACCCACCACTACCCACCTACCACCACCACCCATCACCACCACTACCCATGTGCCGCCACCACCCAGCACCCATGTGCCACCCACCACCACCCAGTTAACATTGTGTTTAAATAGGAGGAAACAAATCAGTAAAAGAAAAATTAAGGAAAAAAAATCAGTAAAAAAGCCCGGTAGGTTCAAACAAACCGGTAGGTTCAAACCATTAACGAAGAAATGGAAAATCGGAAGACAAAACCAGAAGAGGTGGGAGGACCAGGTGGTTAACCGGCCGGATGACCCGAGGGACGACCGGCCGGGTGTCCCAAGCACTGCCGCTTCAGGTTCTGATCGATGAAAGGTTCAAACAGTTCAAACCATTAACGAAGAAATGGAAAACCTGAAGACAAAACCGGAAGAGGTAGGAGGACCGGGTGGTTGACCTGCCGGTCGACCGGCCGGATGACCCGGGGGACAACCGGCCGGGTGTCCCAGGCACTGCCACTTCAGGTTCTGATCGATGAAAGGTTAAAACAGTTCATAATTTAAAATAACAACCGATCTGAAATGGAAAATACGTCTCTAAAAATTCTCATAAACCATTTAGGAACTGATTTCAACTTCTCAGGAATTATTTATACATAACAGATGAAGATTGATTTACTGACTATTCTTGAAGAACAAAAAAGTTGAAACAGTTCAGGATGAAGTATGAAATCATTTATCGACTCGTCTGAAATCATTTTCAGATAACAGACGAAGGATAAAGGATTTATTTACCAGATTAGTGGGAGTTGAATAGTTATCGCCGGTGATGGAATGTGTATACTGATTGAATGTGCCACTGTTTGCTCGTTGGATTCAACAATAAATTTGACCTGAAAAAAATAAAAATAAATTAAGATGAATTTCTCAAAAAATTTCCCTATAACAAAATATGTAAACAAATTTGTGAGTAATTTCACCTCGCAGTCGTCGTTGTTTGGTTGCCCGTAATAAGAATCGTCCGCAACGCACAAATCGTAACTCAGTCGATTTGTGAAATATGATACCAGTACAGAGCGGGTTGGGTGGATTCATTATTTATAAAATGAGTCTGAAACCCACCCATGATGAATCTGAAGTACGGATGTTTGATACAGAGAAGCCACCCGTGATGAATCTGAAGGACTGATGTAGATGAGGTTCACGTGAAAGTTGCAGAGACGATGAAGAAGGCAGAAACGTTGAAAGGGAGATACAAGCTGCCAAACAGGTTTTCAAAATGTAATTTGAATTAACATGAGGAATCAATTTTTGAACGTCGTATCAAAACATCATGCGCGAACTCACGTGTTGAAAATTGATTTGAATTAACAACCAAACAGAGCCGTAGTTTTTATTTTCAACCTCAATTATTTTGCTAATTCCATAACCGACTATTCCTCAAGTAAAAGTATAAAGATAAATATTTGCAGGTATGTTTTCTTTATACAATTTTTTTAATATTATTAGTATGTAGAACATGGATTAAGTACTATAAAAAAAATAAAAATAAATAAAAATCTCTCTCGATTTTTTTGTGACTGAAATTATTTTCTTCAATTTTTTTTTCTTTTTTAAAATTTTATTACTTTATTATATATATTATGTTGTATCAATTGTGATCTCAATTTCTTTTTAACTTAATTTTTTTTCTCCAGTTCTCTTTTTGGTGATGAACCAATTATATTATCCCTATTTCAAAATCTTTATTTATTTATTTTTGATATATAGAACACTGGTGATAAATTGTACAACTTTTTTTTTTACCAGCTTAGGGTTTAGTACAGATTTTTTTTCACCCACTTCTCTCTCAATTTCTTTTTCTATTTATTTATTATGGATGAATCAATTATTTCTCTTAATTTTTTATTTTTTTTAAAGGTTCTAGAGTTTTCTTTTGTGTGTGTGCAAACTGAAACTATTTTCTCAATTCTCTCTCTCAATTTTTTTTTACCTGAATTCTTTTCCTCTCTCCCAATTTCTTTTTATATTATTTTTTTTTTCCAACTTAGGTGTTTGAATGGTTGAGAAAAACTGTGTATGCATTTTATAATCATTACAATGTACAGGGCTCCTTTATATAGGAGAGGGATACAATCTAAACATAAAAGGTATAATAACAATCCTAATCTAAACCCTAAATCAAAGCCATAAATCAAGGCCCTAATTATACAATATACCCCAAATATATAATGTATCAATATATACATTAACAACTTATCTCAAACTCAAGGACGGTAAGCATCAACAAACTTGAGTTTGGAAACTAGATCACTGAAACGACTAGGAAAATGAGCCTTGGTGAAAATATCAGCAGGCTGTTCTGTAAAAACAATAGAGAGAAGATGAACAGTGTCACGTGTAATATACTGTCGAATGAAATGACAATCAATCTTAATATACATGGTGCAATTATGGAAAATATCATTGTAAGCAATCTGAATGGTACTCTAATTCTCACAATAGAAAGACGTAGCACTAGAAGAAGAAACACCCATATCAACGAGGAGCCAATGAAGCCAGAGAAGTTCCTGAGTAGTATTAGGAAGAGCTTGGTATTCAACTTCTGTACTAGAGCGAGCAATGAGGGATTATTTTTTGTTGTGCCAAGAAATAAGAGGATCCCCTAAAAAGAAACAAAAACCCATGGTGGAATGTTGATCAATGGGATCCCTAACCCAATTAGCATAAAAAAAGGCACACAGCTCAAGAGAACAGAAAGCAGAGTAGTGAAGTCCATAGAACAAAATGCCTTTGAGGTAGCGAAGTATGCTAAGTAAAGCAGTATAATGTGGAGTACGGGGAGCTGACATGTACTGACTAACAAGATGGATAGCATATGCAATGTCAGGACGAGTCACAGTGAGATAGATGAGACTATCTACTAGTTGGCGATAAAGAGTAACATCAGAGAGAAGATCCCCATCGAGAGGAGTGAGATGAGTCTGAAGATCAACTGGAGTAGAGGTAGTTTTGCAATCTGTAAGATCGACACGTACCAAAAGATCGGATGCATATTTGGCCTATGACAAGTAGTAACCAGTGCAATCATGAGAGATTTCAAGCCCTAAAAAGTAATTAAGAGAACCAAGGTCCTTCATCTCAAACTGACGATGGAGAAATTGTTTGAGGTTAAGAATACCAGCCGCATCATCACCAGTGAAATCATATCATCCACGTAAAGAAGAAGAATGAGTAGTAATCCGAACAAATAAACTAGAGTCATATGAGCTGGAGGTGAAACCAAAGTCATGAATGGTAAAACTAAACTTAGCAAACCAAGCTCGTGGGGCTTACTTGATACCATAGTGGGCACGCTGTAGTTTGCATACCTTATGACCTGGATAAAGAAGCCCAGTGGAAGGTTGCACATAGATCTCCTCAAGAAGATTACCATTAAGGAAAACATTTTTGATATCCATCTGAAAAAGATCCTAGTGGCGAGCGGTAGCAACAACAAGCAAATTACAAACGGAGGTAAGCCGAGCAACAGGGGTGAAGCTCTTCTCATAACCAATGCCATATTCCTGGTTGAAACCCTTTATAACAAGACGAGTTTTGTAGTGCTCAATAGAGCCATCAGAATGGGTCTTCATTTTGTATACCCATTTGCAGCCAATCGCAGTCTTTCCAGGAGGAAGATCAACAGCATCACAAGTATGAGTTTTGTCTAAAGCCGGTAGTTCATCAGTCATAGCTTGCTGCCAAAGAGGATTAGTACAAGTCTCATGATAGGAGATAGGTTCATAAGTAAAGAAGACAGTAGACCCAATAATATAATCACAAAAATGAATAGGTTGTTGAGTTAACCGGTGTGGTCAACCTGTGGGAGGATCAGTGGGGGAAAGGTCTGGTAGGGAAGGAGGAGACGGGCTAGAAGACACAATGAAAGCTGGACCATCAGGGAGAGCAATATGGACTATGAAGGAGGAACCTACATCAAATTCATTAAAGAAGAGATCTCTTATTCATCGCATTTCGTTGCCCACTTTTGAGCAAGCTATTTCTAAGCTGTTATCTGAGGAGACTCGTCTTGGTACTCTCCAGACTCATCATATGGACCCTGCTTTCCAAACTGAAAACTAATAGAGGGAACAGAGGTATTCCGAAGCCTAGTAATGATTTAGTAATTCTTACTGTCCCAATCTTCGAGTCGGTCTTCATATGTAGCAGCAGTTTTAACGACCTTTTTCACCGGTTGGGTCACATCACCGGTGATAATACGCCAGAGCTTCCTACCTTTGTGAAAGGAATACATGGCTTAGGCCCACAGAACATAATTAAAACCATCAGGAAAAACAAAAATCGGATGAAATACATCATGGTAGGGATGACAACGGGTCGGGGATCACACTCCCTGTCCCCGATTCTTGATGGTGAAAATTTCCCTGTCCCTGACCCCGATCTCTGATGGAAAACCTATCACCGTCCTCGCCTTCGTCCTTCAACGGGGATCGGGTTTCCCCAACCCCGAAAATTTCCCGGGCCAAAAAAAAAAAAAAAAACAAGACAAAACAAAACAAAACAAAACATCAGTAGGAATAGGAGAGAGAGTGAGATCTCCACGGATATAGATCTACCACAATAACAATAACAACAATAATAATCAAATAATTTCACATTTATGACCAACCCAAACTCTCCAGTCAGAGTGGTTGGTTGGTTGTGAATATATTTGTAGAGAGTCTTATATATAACCCTTTGATCTCATTCACAAAAGATATATAAAAAAAAAATTAATCGCAGATTCATCCTTAGATCACTCACTGATAAATTTCATAAACAACATCACTAATAGATTCATCCTCAGATCTAACAGCGAGCTTCATTGCAACTTCCTTTGACCCATCAATTTCAAAGGACAACCGAACAAACACTTTCGTGCCCATGAACACACCAGATCAGAGAAGACAAAGATATGAGAGAAAAAAGAGAGCCAAATTGGAAATAGAAGAGAGAGAGGATGTCATTACATGGATCTCGTCCTCTCCACCGCCACTGTCCAATTTGCTTGGTGGAGGAATGCGTACCGATGGCCAGCGGTGATAATGAAGATAGCGGCGAGTGATGTTGAGGAGGGAGGAAGAGATCTAAGTGAAAAAGGTTTGGGACCGTCGGTGGATGAAAGAGAGATAGAGAGAGAGAGAGAGAGAGAGAGAGAGCATAGAGAAGTGAATGAGTGAATAGGAAAAACAACATATATATATATATATAGGAATTCGGGGATTATTTGGGGCGGGGGAACTTATCCCCATCCCCGGCCCGAAAGTCATCGGGGATCTTTTTTTCAATACCAGCCTCGGCTCTATGAGGGATAATTTTCGTGACTTATCGGGACGAAGCAGTCTAGGTCTCCATTGGCCTGGGTTCAAATTGTCATCCTTCCATTATAACGATCCATAATAATAGTGGAGTATGACTAAATAAATAGGAACAGACCTGTAGAAGCAAAATCAGGGAAAACCGAGCATACCAGTGAGTTTGGAAGATCGAAAATAGATGGAAAAAGGGTCAGCAGTGCAGAGATGACGTCAGCAGAAAGCTGGATGATATCAGCGGCGTACAACAGCAGGGGGAGGTACGGCGCACAATAGCAGGAAGGGCGCGGGGCACATAGTAGCAGAATGGCACACGTGGGCACACAATAGTGAAATGGTGCATGCGAGCGTAGGGCTGACGTCAAATGCTAACGTGAGTAAGCAACGGAGGGGCGCATAAGGACGCGTAAGAGAGTGGCCGCAGAAGGCTGAGATGCGCCAAGCACAGAAGTGGCGCGCGAGGGCGCTGGGAGGCTTTTCTAGTAACGTGGGCGGTGCCGTTGGAATCAGAAGGAGATTCTGAGCAGTTTGGTGGGTGAAAAAAAAAACGATGAAGCAGTGCTATAGTGCCGCTGTGTACAGGACTACGCACAAAAAAGAAAAAGAAAAAGAAAAAGGCCATAAGTGTGAAACCTAGAGCTCTGATGTCATATTAGAATGGTTGAGAGAAAGTGTGTGAGAAAGAGAGAGAAAAAGAAACTGTGTATGTATTTTATAACCATAACAATGTACAGGGACTTCTTTAAATAGGTGAGGGACACAATCTAAACATAAAAGGTAGAATAACAATCCTAGTCTAAACCCTAAATCAAAGCCAAAAATCAAGGCCTTAATTATATAATATACCCTGAATATATAATGTATCTCTATATACATTAACATTAGGGTTGAGTATTGTTTTTTTTCACCCACTTCCCTTTCTCTATATTTTTCTTTTTATTTATTTATTATGGATGAATCAATTATTTCTCTTAAAATCTTTATTTTTTATTTGGATTTTAAATTTTTTTTTAGGCGAAACTGAAATTGCATTCTCTCTTTCTCTCTCTCTCGCTATATATATATATATATATATTTCTTTTTATCTTATTTATTTATTATGATAAAAATTGCAATGAACCAATTCTTTTTTTCTCAAATTCTTTTATCTTTCTTGTTCTCTCTCAATTTTTTAAACTGAATTCCTTTTTCTCTCTCAATTTTTTTAATTTATTTTTAACTTAGGGTAGAGTATGGCTGTTTTTCACCCACTTTTCTCTCTCAATTTCTCTTTTTATATTTTTATTATTGATGAATCAATTCTTTTTCTCAAAGTCTTTTTTTTATTTGGATTCTACAATTTTTTTGGCAAACTATAACTGTTTTTTTCCGAGTTCTTTCTCATGATACATGTGTATATTATTAGAGAAAATATGAATCAGATAATTTTATTTTATTTTTAAAATCTGCACACACATCGCACGTGCCTTGACCGCTAGTATAGATTTATTAGGCTAAAATTAATTTATTCCATTACATACATAGAAACAAAATTTTAAAATAGTTATATATATAATATTTAACTAACGTTTATAAAATATTATTTTAAATTTTTTATTTTGATCACGTGTATTGCACGTGCATCGCACAAATCTATTATTAGCTATGTGTACATTATGTACTTTACCATTTTTTTTTTGGTTTTTGAGGACAAACACATCATAGACATTTCATTAATCTGCAAAATGATGTCTTACAGCAGTTGCAAGGGAACGAGCAAATTGAACAACTTCTCGCTCTACCTTTTCTAATACAACATGTGCAAAATGTTTACTAAAGAACAACATATCACTTAAGATAGATTGAAGTTGCCATTCCTTGGCTTGATCATAGGTTTGCAGGAGCTGCACCAAGACCAGGCAGTTTGTTTGCAAAAAGAGACTTTTTATGCCTTTCTGATATGCCCAACGCATAGCCTAGAGCACCGCATCAGCTTCTGTTTGCTGAGGAGCAAGCATTGAAGGCCCCAAGGTGGCTTCCTCATGGATGACTTTGTTATCTTTATCAAAACAAACCCATGCCAAACCTGTGTTGTCATTGACCGAGCTCCAAGACCCATCTACAATGATGCGACGCTGCTGAAAATCTGCATTGTTAGAGGCAGTAGGGGAAAGGTCTGGTAGGGAAGGAGGAGACGGGCTAGAAGACACAATGAAAGCTGGACCATCAGGGAGAGCAATATGGACTATGAAGGAGGAACCTACATCAAATTCATTAAAGAAGAGATCTCTTATTCATCGCATTTCGTTGCCCACTTTTGAGCAAGCTATTTCTAAGCTGTTATCTGAGGAGACTCGTCTTGGTACTCTCCAGACTCATCATATGGACCCTGCTTTCCAAACTGAAAACTAATAGAGGGAACAGAGGTATTCCGAAGCCTAGTAATGATTTAGTAATTCTTACTGTCCCAATCTTCGAGTCGGTCTTCATATGTAGCAGTAGTTTTAACGACCTTTTTCACCGGTTGGGTCACATCACCGGTGATAATACGCCAGAGCTTCCTACCTTTGTGAAAGGAATACATGGCTTGGGCCCACAGAACATAATTAAAACTATCAAGAAAAACAAAAATCGGATGAAATACATCATGGTAGGGATGACAACGGGTCGGGGATCACACTCCCTGTCCCCGATTCTTGATGGTGAAAATTTCCCTGTCCTTGACCCCGATCCCTGATGGAAAACCTATCACCGTCCTCGCCTTCGTCCTTCAACGGGGATCGGGTTTCCCCAACCCCGAAAATTAACAGGGCCAAAAAAAAAAAAAAAAAAGACAAAACAAAACAAAACAAAACATCAGTAGGAATAGGAGAGAGAATGAGATCTCACGGATATAGATCTACCACAATAACAATAACAACAATAATAATCAAATAATTTCACATTTATGACCAACCCAAACTCTCCAGTCAGAGTGGTTAGTTAGTTGTGAATATATTTGTAGAGAGTCTTATATATAACCCTTTGATCTCATTCACAAAAGATATATAAAAAATAAAATAAAATTAATGGCAGATTCATTCTTAGATCACTCACTGATAAATTTCATAAATAGCATCACTAATAGATTCATCCTCAGATCTAACAGCGAGCTTCATTGCAACTTCCTTTGACCCATCAATTTCAAAGGACAACCGAACAAGCACTTTCGTGTCCATGAACACACCAGATCAGAGAAGACAAAGATATGAGAGAAAAGAGAGAGCCAAATTGGAAATAGAAGAGAGAGAGGATGTCATTACATGGATCTCGTCCTCTCCACCGCCACTGTCCAATTTGCTTGGTGGAGGAATACGTACCGATGGCCAGCGGTGATAATGAAGATGGCGGCGAGTGATGTTGAGGAGGGAGGAAGAGATCTAAGTGAAAAAGGTTTGGGACCGTCCGTGGATGAGAGAGAGAGAGAGAGAGAGAGAGAGAGAGAGAGAGAGTGAAAAGAGAAGTGAATGAGTGAATAGGAAAAACAACATATATATATATTGGGGCGGGGGAACTTATCCCCATCCCCGGCCCGAAAGTCATCGGGGATCTTTTTTTCAATACCAGCCTCGGCTCTATGAGGGATAATTTTCGTGACTTATCGGGACAGAGCAGTCTAGGTCTCTATTGGCCTGGGTTCAAATTGTCATCCTTACATTATAACGATCCATAATAATAGTGGAGTATGACTAAATAAATAAGAACAGACCTGTAGGAGCAAAATCAGGGAAAAACGAGCATACCAGTGAGTTTGGAAGATCGAAAATAGCTGGGAAAGGGGTTAGCAGTGCAGAGATGACGTCAGCAGAAAGCTGGATGATATCAGCGGCGTATAATAGCAGGGGGAGGTGCGGCGCACAATAGCAGGAAGGACGCGCGACACACAGTAGCAGAATGGCACACGTGGGCACACAATAGTGAAATGGTGCACGCGAGCGTAGGGCTGACGTCAAATGCTAACGTGAGCAAGCAACGGAGGGGTGCATAAGGACGCGTAAGAGAGTGGCAGTAGAAGGCTGAGATGCGCCAAGCACAGAAGTGGCGCGCGAGGGCGCTAGGAGGCTTTTCTAGTAACGTGGGCGGTGCCGTTGGAATCAGGAGGAGATTCTGAGTAGTTTGGTGGGTGAAAAAATAACGATGAAGCAGTGCTATAGTGCCACTGTGTACAGGACTACGCACAAAAAAGAAAAAGAAAAAGAAAAAGGCCATAAGTGTAGAACCTAGAGCTCTGATGTCATATTAGAATGGTTGAGAGAAATTGTGTGAGAAAGAGAGAGAAAAAGAAACTGTGTATGTATTTTATAACCATAACAATGTACAGGGGCTCCTTTAAATAGGTGAGGGACACAATCTAAACATAAAAGGTAGAATAACAATCCTAGTCTAAACCCTAAATCAAAGCCAAAAATCAAGGCCTTAATTATATAATATACCCTGAATATATAATGTATCTCTATATACATTAACATTAGGGTTGAGTATTGTTTTTTTTCACCCACTTCCCTTTCTCTATATTTTTCTTTTTATTTATTTATTATGGATGAATCAATTATTTCTCTTAAAATCTTTATTTTTTATTTGGATTTTAATTTTTTTTTTGGCGAAACTGAAATTGCATTCTCTCTCTCTCTCTCGCTATATATATATATATATATTTCTTTTTATCTTATTTATTTATTATGATAAAAATTGTAATGAACCAATTCTTTTTTTCTCAAATTCTTTTATCTTTCAGGTTCTCTCTCAATTTTTTAAACTGAATTCCTTTTTCTCTCACAATTTTTTTAATTTATTTTTAACTTAGGGTAGAGTATGGCTGTTTTTCACCCACTTTTCTCTCTCAATTTCTCTTTTTATATTTTTATTATTGATGAATCAATTCTTTTTCTCAAAGTCTTTTTTTTATTTGGATTCTACAATTTTTTTGGCAAACTATAACTGTTTTTTTCCGAGTTCTTTCTCATGATACATGTGTATATTATTAGAGAAAATATGAATCAGATAATTTTATTTTATTTTTAAAATCTGCACACACATCGCACGTGCCTTGACCGCTAGTATAGATTTATTAGGCTAAAATTAATTTATTCCATTACATACATAGAAACAAAATTTTAAAATAGTTATATATATAATATTTAACTAACGTTTATAAAATATTATTTTAAATTTTTTATTTTGATCACGTGTATTGCACGTGCATCGCACAAATCTATTATTAGCTATGTGTACATTATGTACTTTACCATTTTTTTTTTGGTTTTTGAGGACAAACACATCATAGACATTTCATTAATCTGCAAAATGATGTCTTACAGCAGTTGCAAGGGAACGAGCAAATTGAACAACTTCTCGCTCTACCTTTTCTAATACAACATGTGCAAAATGTTTACTAAAGAACAACATATCACTTAAGATAGATTGAAGTTGCCATTCCTTGGCTTGATCATAGGTTTGCAGGAGCTGCACCAAGACCAGGCAGTTTGTTTGCAAAAAGAGACTTTTTATGCCTTTCTGATATGCCCAACGCATAGCCTAGAGCACCGCATCAGCTTCTGTTTGCTGAGGAGCAAGCATTGAAGGCCCCAAGGTGGCTTCCTCATGGATGACTTTGTTATCTTTATCGAAACAAACCCATGCCAAACCCGTGTTGTCATTGACCGAGCTCCAAGACCCATCTACAATGATGCGACGCTGCTGAAAATCTGCATTGTTAGAGGCAGTAGTCTGCAAAATAACTTGCTTAGCAATTAACTTGTGAGCAATATTACAAGAGTGGGATATGTCATAAGAAATATTATGTAGTGGTGCCAGAAATGTGGATAATAATTCGCGGGCTGTTTGTAATGTGTAATTTGTGTTCATCAGTCATAGCTTGCTGCCAAAGAGGATTAGTACAAGTCTTATGATAGGAGATAGGTTCATAAGTAAAGAAGACAGTAGACCCAATAATATAATCACATAAATGAATAGGTTGTTGAGTTAACCGGTGTCGTCGACCTGTGGGAGGATCGGTAGGGGAAAGGTCTGGTAGGGAAGGAGGAGACGGGCTAGAAGACACAATGAAAGGTGGACCATCAGGGAGAACAATATGGACTATAAAGGAGGAACCTACTTCAAATTCATTAAAGAAGAGATCTCTTATTCACCGCATTTCATTGCCCACTTTTGAGCAAGCTATTTTTAAGCTGTTATCTGAGGAGACTCGTCTTGGTACTCTCCAGACTCATCATATGGACCCTGCTTTCCAAACTGAAAACTAATAGAGGGAACAGAGGTATTCCGAAGCCTAGTAATGATTTAGTAATTCTTACTGTCCCAATCTTCGAGTCGGTCTTCATATGTAGCAGTAGTTTTAACGACCTTTTTCACCGGTTGGGTCACATCACCGGTGATAATACGCCAGAGCTTCCTACCTTTGTGAAAGGAATACATGGCTTGGGCCCACAGAACATAATTAAAACTATCAAGAAAAACAAAAATCGGATGAAATACATCATGGTAGGGATGACAACGGGTCGGGGATCACACTCCCTGTCCCCGATTCTTGATGGTGAAAATTTCCCTGTCCTTGACCCCGATCCCTGATGGAAAACCTATCACCGTCCTCGCCTTCGTCCTTCAACGGGGATCGGGTTTCCCCAACCCCGAAAATTAACAGGGCCAAAAAAAAAAAAAAAAAAGACAAAACAAAACAAAACAAAACATCAGTAGGAATAGGAGAGAGAATGAGATCTCACGGATATAGATCTACCACAATAACAATAACAACAATAATAATCAAATAATTTCACATTTATGACCAACCCAAACTCTCCAGTCAGAGTGGTTAGTTAGTTGTGAATATATTTGTAGAGAGTCTTATATATAACCCTTTGATCTCATTCACAAAAGATATATAAAAAAAAAATTAATCGCAGATTCATCCTTAGATCACTCACTGATAAATTTCATAAACAACATCACTAATAGATTCATCCTCAGATCTAACAGCGAGCTTCATTGCAACTTCCTTTGACCCATCAATTTCAAAGGACAACCGAACAAACACTTTCGTGCCCATGAACACACCAGATCAGAGAAGACAAAGATATGAGAGAAAAAAGAGAGCCAAATTGGAAATAGAAGAGAGAGAGGATGTCATTACATGGATCTCGTCCTCTCCACCGCCACTGTCCAATTTGCTTGGTGGAGGAATACGTACCGATGGCCAGCGGTGATAATGAAGATGGCGGCGAGTGATGTTGAGGAGGGAGGAAGAGATCTAAGTGAAAAAGGTTTGGGACCGTCCGTGGATGAGAGAGAGAGAGAGAGAGAGAGAGAGAGAGAGAGAGAGTGAAAAGAGAAGTGAATGAGTGAATAGGAAAAACAACATATATATATATTGGGGCGGGGGAACTTATCCCCATCCCCGGCCCGAAAGTCATCGGGGATCTTTTTTTCAATACCAGCCTCGGCTCTATGAGGGATAATTTTCGTGACTTATCGGGACAGAGCAGTCTAGGTCTCTATTGGCCTGGGTTCAAATTGTCATCCTTACATTATAACGATCCATAATAATAGTGGAGTATGACTAAATAAATAAGAACAGACCTGTAGGAGCAAAATCAGGGAAAAACGAGCATACCAGTGAGTTTGGAAGATCGAAAATAGCTGGGAAAGGGGTTAGCAGTGCAGAGATGACGTCAGCAGAAAGCTGGATGATATCAGCGGCGTACAACAGCAGGGGGAGGTACGGCGCACAATAGCAGGAAGGGCGCGGGGCACATAGTAGCAGAATGGCACACGTGGGCACACAATAGTGAAATGGTGCATGCGAGCGTAGGGCTGACGTCAAATGCTAACGTGAGTAAGCAACGGAGGGGCGCATAAGGACGCGTAAGAGAGTGGCCGCAGAAGGCTGAGATGCGCCAAGCACAGAAGTGGCGCGCGAGGGCGCTGGGAGGCTTTTCTAGTAACGTGGGCGGTGCCGTTGGAATCAGAAGGAGATTCTGAGCAGTTTGGTGGGTGAAAAAAAAAACGATGAAGCAGTGCTATAGTGCCGCTGTGTACAGGACTACGCACAAAAAAGAAAAAGAAAAAGAAAAAGGCCATAAGTGTGAAACCTAGAGCTCTGATGTCATATTAGAATGGTTGAGAGAAATTGTGTGAGAAAGAGAGAGAAAAAGAAACTGTGTATGTATTTTATAACCATAACAATGTACAGGGGCTCCTTTAAATAGGTGAGGGACACAATCTAAACATAAAAGGTAGAATAACAATCCTAGTCTAAACCCTAAATCTTTTTTTTTTTTTTTTGAGGACAAACACATCATAGACATTTCATTAATCTGCAAAATGATGTCTTACAACAGTTGCAAGGGAACGAGCAAATTGAACAACTTCTTGCTCTACCTTTTCTGATACAACATGTGCAAAATGTTTACTAAAGAACAACATATCACTTAAGATAGATTGAAGCTGCCATTCCTTGGCTTGATCATAGGTTTGCAGGAGTTGCACCAAGACCAGGCAGTCTGTTTGCAAAAAGAGACTTTTTATGCCTTTCTGATATGCCCAACGCATAGCTTGGAGCACCGCAACAGCTTCTGTTTGCTGAGGAGCAAGCATTGAAGGCCCCAAGGTGGCTTCCTCATGGATGACTTTGTTATCTTTATCAAAACAAACCCATGCCAAACCTGTGTTGTCATTGACCGAGCTCCAAGACCCATCTACAATGATGCGATGTTGCTGAAAATCTGCATTGGTATAGGCAGTAGTCTGCAAAATAACTTGCTTAGCAATTAACTTGTGAGCAATATTACAAGAGTGGGATATGTCATAAGAAATATTGTGTAGTGGTGCCAGAAATGTGGATAATAATTCACGGGCTGTTTGTAATTTGTGTTCATGGACAGAATTGCATACTGAAATTCAGCAGAATTACGTTGTAACCAAATGGCCCATAACAGAGCAATGGAGTGGGATAAAATCTCAAAATCACGAATTTGTTGCACCCAATTCTGAAACTAGGAAAAGAAGGATAAAGGAGTACCAACTCCGAAATCTAATCCTAGTACTAACCTACGCCAAACCCTTTTGGGAGATTGGGCAATCAAAAAATAAGTGTTCAATAATCTCTTCATGTTCAGAACACCGCGAACAGATTGGATCTATATTGAGCCCCCGCTTATTGAGTTCACATTTGACTAAGAGAATGTTATAAAGACATTTCCACACAAATAAGATCCACTTAGGAGGAATCTTTAATTGCCATAGTCGTTTCCATATTATCCAGTCCGGATCAGACCTACAATAGTCGGGGAATTGTCGAAATAAAACCTGCTTGTAACCCAATTTAACCGAGTACTGTCCACATTTGGTCGGACCCCAAACAATTTTATCCTCAATATCCTCCTGTGGAATGTGAATGGATAAAATATGAGGTATAACATGGTCAGGAAAAAACAAGTTCAATAAATCCACTCGCCAAGATCGTAAGGAGGGATCAATGAAGTGCTCTACCCGCATAGCAGGACAAAAAGCACTAAATCCTCGTCCCCTACAAGGGTTGGTGTCACGACCCAAACCCGGCCCTATGGGTTTAGCACCGTAACCGGCCAGTAATCCGAGATTACCGAAGGCCTGCAGGACAGTAGTATAGTAAAACAGAGTACAGGGCCTGGCGGAAGCCAATACAGTAAATAAACAGTGCCCAATGAGCTATGACAGTCTGCACATACATGCACAATCATTCTGAACAGGGATCTAATCCCTATTAAACGGTACAGTAATAGTCTATACAGTCTATACAGTAAACAAAACAGTTACAGCGACGGACAGGGAATATTAAAACACCCCAAAGCCGAAGCTTGAACGGCTTAGAACCTCACAGTGAGGCACAGTGGTTGGCTGACAAAACAAAAACTTGCCTGACGCTCCTAGCAGCGGTCCAGTGCCTGAACACCTACATATATATATGAGCAGTGAGCTAAAGCCCAGTGAATAACATAATACGTAAAGAGGTTTAGGATGAATGTCTTTTCAATATTTAAACAGTTCATTGATTCAATATATCGGCCAGTCAGTTTGTGGCTCATATTGATGCTGTAACAGTCATTTAGAAATCATAGTAATCGTACGTGGCACATCCGTTAGCAGTACTAGTAGCAGTGTCAGTACAGTAGCAGTAACGGTAACAATATAGTAACAGTACAGTAGCAGTAACAGTAACAGTAGCAGTACAGTAGCAGTACAGTAGCAGTAACAGTAACAGTACAGTAGCAGTACAGTAGCAGTAACAGTAACAGTAACAGTAACAGTAACAGTACAGTAGCAGTACAGCAGCAGTAACAGTAACAGTACAGTAGCAGTACAGTAGCAGTAACAGTAACAGTACAGTTCTTATGGATTCAAGAGGTGTCTCGCACAGATTCTAGAGGTGGCTCACTTTGTAGCACTTAGTTCCGTGCAGCACTTTGCTCCAAGTTTCACAGATTATAATAGTCATATGTGATACATCCAGTAGCTAAACAGTACAGTAGGTCTTAATAGACCGGGTCTTAATAGACCAAACAGTGAATGATGGCCATCATATCAGTAAACAGTAGTGGTTCCAACATGGGAACCGACAGAGATCTCTGTAACAGTAACAGTAAGCAGTAGTTGCTAAGGATGCCACAATACAGTTCAGAATATAGGACATACATTCATTCAGTAAACAGTATCAGTTCAGTAAACAGTTCAGTTCAGTATTCAGAAGATAATCATTTTGAACATATCTTTACACAAATGTTACTCACAGAGTTCTGGGCTATAGTAAGCTAGAGCGTCTCCTCGGAAGTCAACCCTACACAATCAACAGATCGAACACACACTAAGCTACACAGTTGGGAAAGATATAATTTAACCCCTAATGCCTCGAGTGTGTTCACATCTATATCCTCATTAAAGATATCTTAAACTAGGCTAAGAATGCCTAGAATGGGATGAGGATACAAAGATGCGCTCAAAAAACATTTTCAGAAAATTAGAGGTCCGCTCGAGCGTGTGTTTCCCCGCTCGAGCGGACATGCTGAAAAGGTCTCCGCTCGAGCGTTCATTAATCCGCTCGAGCGGACTGTAAACAGTGCAAGATGCTGGGAGCTCGATTTCCCCGCTCGAGCGCCACTTCCCCGCTCGAGCGGGAGACCAAAATCTGGAAAAATCCAGATTTGAACTCCAATGCTCAATATCAGTTCCAATGCATCAAATTCGATCCTTTTGGGCTAATTTTTCTGGAAAACACTTCAAAACTCATAGTATAGCATGTTTCAAAGATCAATTGAGAAATCAAAGCCCAAAGTAGTTTCAATTAAACATGATTTTCAATACCAAGTTTCAAGAACAACATTCAAACATGGCATGCATGATCTTAAATCATCTTCAAAGCTTTAGTGCTGTTTCAAAAGAGCTCAAACCTTCAAAAACAAGATGAACTCATGGAGTATGACCAAAATATGGACATGCATGTGAGGTATTATGAACTACAACCTCAAAACTTCAATATATGTACATGCATGCAACCATTAAGCTTTAATTCAACAACAATGAACCAATTCATGACTTAGTTCTACAATGAAGCATGAATCATGCAAGAACAACTCAAAGACACCATTAAGATGATGAATGATCTACCTTAGGTGTAGAATTAGAAGTGAGGGAGCTCAAATTAGTAATCAACCTTCGATTCTTTAAGCAATTCTAGCCAATTCACCATGAAACAAGTTGAACTCAACTCTTCTAGCTCCTCTCTCTCTCTAAGGTCGGCTAGAGCATCAAACAAGGCTGAGGAAATGTTTGTTTCAAGTGTGCACAAGGCTCTAATATGTTATAATAAGAGGCCCACTAACAATGGCAATTTGGTAATTAAGCCTAACTCTTTAATTAGCTTGTTTTAATCTAATTTAGTCATACCTAATCAGTTTTCAGGTAAATACACCATAAACTCACATTAATTATGAGGATTATAAAACATTAATCGATTCCCGGTTCGGCCGCCGATAAGGCCTTCAATTAGCAGTTTAAACATAAAACATGAACAGATAATCAAACAATCAAACAGATAGGTTATGCATTTAAACAGATACAGTCAGTCAATTAATTCCAGACTCCAGTCAGTCAGTTCAGTACTTTTAATCAGCTCAATTATCAGTCATAATCAATTCAGTTTAACGGTAATTAGTGTCTATCGGTAATCAATCAGTCATTAATCGGTAAGCAGTATGAGGGTTGTTACAGTTGGATACTATCGGAATCCATTGTTCTTCAAATGGATTGATGCACTGACCATTGCCCACTACCCACTGTAGCCTAGAAATTAACAACGTACGTCCCCATAATATACTCCGCTATTCCCATGATGACGACGAAGATTGCTTAGTCTCAAGAAACGAACGTCGTTGACAATATTTGCCTAGCAAAACTCATGAAATCAATAAATTGGGCAAAAACAAAATCCGCCATGCCTGTTTCGCTAGCAATGCTTGATTGAAGCAAGTAAGGTTTCGAAATCCTAGACCACCCCAGTCTTTAGGAAGATATAAATATGTCCATTTTTTCCAAAATAATCCTTTACCCCTAGATGAAGCCCAAAGAAACTGGCGAATAATAGCTGTAAGCTTATGCTGGAAAAAGCCAGGCATATGAAAAACCGACATTAGGTACACAGGAATAGACTGAAGAACATGTTTCACCAAAATTCCCTTACCAGCAAAGTTCAAAACTTCACATTTCCATCCTTGTAACTTAGAGTTTACTCTACTCAAAATAGAATTAAATATCTCCGACTTAGTACGCCCCGAGAACCCTAAGTTAGCACCCAAATAGATCCCGGTAACACCAAACAGGAAAACAAGCCAGTCCCGAGTTGTATGTAAAAAATTTGGGCTAAGAAAAAGTTCCGATATATGAAAATTTATGCGTAGCCCTGAATAGTAGCAAAATGCATTCAAGAACCAATGGAGGCACCAAATTTCCGTTGGTTTGTAGTTTAGAAAAATAAAACAATCATCAGCAAAAAGCAAGTGTGATATAGAGGGGGACTGCCGGCTAATGGCAATACCTCTACAGACATTAGTAGACGCCAAATGTGCAATACCTTCCGACAATACTTGTATGACTAACAAAAATAAATACGGCGAAAGGGAGTTGCCTTGCCTTAGACCCGCATTGGGTTGAAAAAATTTCGAAGGGACTCCATTAATTAGGACCGCAAATTGGACAGTAGAGACACATTGGGAGATCAATTGAATCCACCTAGGTGAGAACCCCATTTTAGTCATTACCGCCTCAAGAAAAACCCAACTGACCCTATAATAAGCTTTATTCATATCCAACTTCAACCCAAAACTAGATAAACGCCCCTGTTTTTGCTTCTTAATATATTCAAGAATTTCATGGGCCAACAAAATGTTATCCGAAATAAGTCAACCCTTCAAGAAAGCACATTGATTATCGGCAACTAAATCAGGTAACACCAGACTAAGTCTATTAGCGAGAACTTTAGCACCTATTTTATACATCACGTTACACAAACTAATGGGCCGATAGTCATTCACCGTAAGAGGGCTCTTCGTCTTAGGAATAAGGCAGATATAGGTTTGGTTGAGTGGTTGAAATAAGGATCCGGAATTAAGAAACCCCAAAACAGTTTCAGAAACCGAGTGTCCCACAATCGACCAATATTTTTGATAGAATCCCGCTATAAACCCATCCGGCCCCGGTGCCTTAAACTTCCCTATTTGAAACACAGCATTTCGAATTTCCTTATATTACGGGCAATCACACTCTATTGGTGTTAGATAAAAAAATTACACAATTATAAAAAAAATTATAATTTTAATTATTAATATGTATAAAGTTTCTTACTAATTTGTAAATATTTTTGTAAAACTACATTGATTTGATATTTCCCCTTTATATTATTATGCCTTAGTTATTGAGAGGTTTGAAAAATAAATTTTAACAGTGTTTTGTTGATTTGTTTTTTAATTTGTAACTTCTAAAATTTTACTTGAGGAGATGGTCTTACAAATAAACAAATATGACTAGATTTGAAAAAAGAAGGATAATTATTTATTTTTGTTTAGAAAATGACATTTTAACAAGAACAATAAGACAACTCGAGAACAAAATTTGTAATAAAAATTTAACAATTAACTTTTTAGTATTTAGTACAATAAATAATGAAAAAAATAATGAAAAATGAAAAATGAGTTTAGTAAAATTTTGTCCACTTATGGAATATGGAATGGAGTTGCTATAGTGTTTCTTATTGATAAATTAATTACAGCAACTTGAAAACAAAAAACTAAAATAAAATAAAAAACACTCCAATGGCAAGCCAAAAGGATCACCAAAATATAACATTACTAAATTTGGTGTTAAATTTGGTATAAAATTTGACAAAATGTTAAATTTTAGTTAGAGTTTGTGTTCTCTTTCATAATTGGACCACAAATAATATTTTGATTTTATATTTTTGACAAGAAAATAAAGCAAATAGCTGGTGCACTATTTTAGCAACATTGCTAATTTTGGTATTTTCACACTGTAGCATTGCCAAAATTTCCCTTTACCTATGTGTTTTAACATTTAGCACAAGTGATGCTTTTATGAACTCTTACTAAAACATGACTACTACTATCACCTATATAGGAATGCTTATGGATCCGGTTGGTTTAGTGGCTTTCCATTCATTATTCGTCCAAATTTAGGCGGGATAAAAAAAATAATTCCGTATCCATCTGCTTAGTTAATAGCTACGGATTGAGTAGGTTATGTGGATTTGCAGGTGGATGTGGATCAATTTGACGATTTGAACTTTATAATTTTATTTTTTTAATAATTATTTTAAAGTAGTTTTTTAATATTTTGAGCCTTATTTGAGTCTAAAATATTTTATTTTTCATTTTCTATAATTAAAATAAAAGCCAAACTTTTGTATTTTATAAATATCTAATATTATTACTTAATAAAATGTCAATTTGTTAACATATAAAGTATAAAAATATAACATTATTTTTTTAAAGAGAGTTTGACAGATCAGGTTAAATCGAATAACCTCTTCCATTCACCATCTGTCCAAACATAATCGAATTTGGAAAATTTTCATCCGGCCATTCTATCGAAATCACTTAAAAACATATGATTTGAGTCAGATTGGTCATTTTTAACATATCAATCAGGCCAATAAGCACCGCTACTGCCACCATTCCACCATCTCCACCCAAGGTGGATATGAGCATGTTCACCCACTCAATGCAACTTTTTTTTTTTTTTTTTCAGAATTTGGAAATAGTATTTTGGCCCATAAAATTGGGTTGGACCCAGTCCAGTCCTCTTTGGTATTGTTTAGTCATTGACTGGTTGATAAATCATGTTCAAAAGAAACAAATTTGGTTGGTGAACGGATTAAAGATGGAACCAATTTTTTTTTAAAAAAGAAAAAGACCATTTATGGGCAGATGGACTTTAAAATTACATTTCCTTTTAAGGTTAGATTTGGGCCAATTCGAAATTGGGCAGTGTACAAAGCAATCTTAGTCCAAGTTTGGTCTGACCTGACCAATGTCCACTGCTATTTCCCTACGATTATCATAACCATTATCTTCGTCGCCATTAGCTTGTTGCCCCCACCTCACTCTCTTGCTACTGTCACTACCTCTATCACCCTATCAGCACACATAATTACTAGCATATTGTTTTGGTAATTTTAAAAAGAAAAAAAAAGTTAAATATTAGCCCTATTTTATTTACGTCTGTTTATAAAAAATTAATTAAAATAACCATTAGTTTAATGATTGTAGCAAAAAAACGTATTTTACATATAATAATTAAGAGTAATGCTACGTAACTCGAAATCAACCCCCCGAATCCCCCTAATTTAAAAAACGACGTCGTTTTTCCATTTGTTTTTTTTTTGGGTTGAATCAGAAACGAAGAAGAAGAATGGAGAAGAAGAAGAAGAAGAAGAAGGGAAGGGAGAAGAAGAAGAAGGGACGAGAGAAGGGAGAGCTGGACAAGAGGGGGGCATAAACCAGGGGCGGAGGCGAGGCGGAGGCCGAACTGCTGCGACGATCGCCGAGCTGCTGCGACGATCGACGATCGGCCAACGATCGGCCTAGCTTCTCTTCCTCTCTCTCTCTCTTTCTCCCCCTCTCTCTCTCTCTCGCCTTCACCCTCTTTTCCCCCTCTTTTCATTTTTGGGGGATTCGGGGGAGCTCATTCGAGCTCCCAAGCTTTATCCAATAATTAATTTCTTTTTTCTATTTTGAAAGATATTTTTCACTAAAACAAAGGTAGGGTAAAACAAAAAAGAATGTCAGTGTTTGACCATTTAAAAAAAAGTAATTTATTAACTAAAAAATAAAAAAAATAAAATTGTTTCTTTCCGGCTAAAAAAATTAACAACAGAAAAAAAAAATTCCGAATCTAATAAAATTTTTAACTTAACAAAAACTTATTTACATTTACATAACACATTAATATATTTTTCAAATTATAAAAAAACAACAACAAAAAACACTTAAAAATAGATAAATTATAAATACATCTTTAAAATTTGCATAAAATATGTATTGTATGTTATGATTTTCGAAATTACATTCTATCCTTTAAATTTTTAATTTCATAACAAATAACTCATTTTATTAATAAATCATCAAGTCAATTAATAGTTTTTAATGATATTATATATTTATTTCAATTAATAATTCATATATTTTTATTATTGTATAAAAGAGCAGCTATGAATTTTATTTTTTTCAATTAATTCTAGGGCAAATTATATATACCCCTCGAGGTTTAGCAAATTACAGATACTCCCCTGAGATTTGAGAAATTACAGATACACCCTTGAAAGTACTATTTGCATAACAAATTAGGGGACAAATTGTTATGAAAATATAAACCCCAGGGGGCAATTTATTATGAAAATATAAACCTCAGGGGGTACCTGTAATTTCTGAAACCTCAGCTAAATCTCGAGGGAGGTATATATAATTTTCCCTTAATTCTATTAATTAAGTTTTTTCAATAAAGAAATATTTATAATTTTTTAAATTACATTAAGCAATATATATTTTAAATAAATATTAAGAGGGTATATTTATAATTTGCCTCTTTCAAAAAAAAAAAGGCAAAACCCACCAAAACCTTTTGCCAAACAGACCCTAATTACAATTGAAATAGTTTAGGGAGGATGGCATATAAAGCAAAGGAAATCATCATCAGTGTCAAAGCTGATGCGTTATCGAACCCCCCCTCTCTCACTCATCTGTCTTTCTCCCCATTGCAAAATTTCTGATTTCTCTGAGCTTCTAGGGTTTTTCCTCACAAGCACATTCACTTACATTCTCTAGGGCTTGCTGCGCCCTAAGTTTCCATTCAGAAATGGTTGGAAAATCCATAATCTCAGATGACGAAGGTAAAAAAAACCCCTTTTTCTCTCTCTTCAAATGGGAATTTTCTCTCAGATTTCTTCGCCATTCACTGTTTTTTTTACCAATTTATGCAGATGAGGTTGAAGTTGAGGAGGATGAGAGAGAAACTGGCGATGGAGGCGGAGTCGACGTCGATGACCGCGATGACGACGATGAAGAAGACGAGGACGGTACGGGATTCGATTTTTCTCTTTTCGATTCCTATTTTTTGTTCTTTTAAATTTGTGGGTTTCTCTTTAATCGAATATATTTGGCTGCTAGGGTTTTGTAGGGTTTGTGAGATTTCGTTAGGGTTTATTTTTTTTGCGTGATGTTTGTTTCCTGGGTGAATCGAAGGATCATCCATTGAATTTTTGTTCTTTCTTTCTTAATTTAGTTGTGAAATCTTTGCCAAGAAAATGGAGCTTTTGAGACGATGTTTTGCCGAAAACTTATTGGGAAAATCTGCATTTTCCTTTCAAGCTGCAGTATTTGGCCTTTTGCTTGAGTTCTGGTGTCCACCAAATTATATTGTTTTTGGGTTTTTTAGTTTTTATTTTGAATGTATGTAATGTGCTTCTTTGATAATTTTTTGAACTAATAGTTATGTATAATTCATATTTATGGTCTAATACGCAGTTTGGTTCTTTTTTTGAGCAGAAGGGCAAGATGAGTATGAGAAAGATGGGTTTATTGTTGATGATGTTGATGAAGAAGAACCAGATGAGGAAGAATCGGAGAGGGCAGACAGCGATGAGGAGAGACAAAAGAAGAAAAAAAGAAAGAAAAGGTACATTCTTTCTTGTGAGACCATTCATTCTTATAAATTGCTGTTCTTATTTTTTTGTACTTACCACCATTTTTTTAGAGAATCGGAGAAGAATTATGTTCTTGATGAAGATGACTACGAGCTCCTTCAGGATAATAACATCACGGGCTTTCATCGTCCAAAATTTGTGAGCTTTTGTCTCTCTCTCTCTCTCTCTCTCTCCCTATATTTTGTATACGTGTCTATTGATCTACATTAGGTATATACACATATGTTCTTCATGCTGCTTTTAATTGGCTTTGCGTTGGTATACTTAATTGATTGACATTTTCGTGGTTGTTGTTTTCGTAGGAGAGCAAAAAGTTCAAGAGACTAAAGAAAGCTCAGAGGGACACAGATGAAGAGCGCACTGGATTTTCTGATGAGGAGGAGTTTGATGGAAGTGGAAAGAGCGGACGAACAGCTGAGGAGAAGCTCAAAAGGAGTTTATTTGGTGATGATGAGGGTAAATTCTATCACTTATAATCTAATGTAATTGTTTTGTCAATTCCTATTCTTGACACTTGCCAATTTCCTACAATGTTGCAGGACCACCTCTTGAGGATATTGCTGAAGAGGAACTACCTGAAGAAGAAGATGGCGACATTGGTGAAGAGGATGATGAAATGGCTGATTTTATTGTGGATGAAGAAGAAGTTGATGAACATGGGGCTCCTGTGAGGTATGATTTGCATCATGTATTTCATTAGGGGTATTGTGAATATGAAGTTTTTAATTTTCATCAATTCATTGTGCAGACGGAGGAAGCCGAACAAGAAGAAATCTAGGCAGGCACCTGGAGTTTCATCATCTGCACTTCAGGAAGCTCATGACATATTTGGTGATGTTGATGAACTCCTGAGGCTTCGCAAGCAAGGCTTAGCAAAGGTTGGCAAATATGATGATTCTAGTGAATGGAGGGAAAGGAGGCTGGAAGATGAATTCGAACCAATTATTCTTTCTGAGAAGTATATGACAGAGAAGGATGACCGGATACGGGAGATAGATTTACCGGAAAGAATGCAGGTCATGTAGTGCACATTAAAAACTGTTTTTGTTCTAGCATGCCACCTAAGTGCCTTGATTGAATTATCTTTTTCTTTCTTGTAGATCTCTGAGGAAAGCACTGGTCCACCACCAACAGATGAAATGAGTATAGAAGAGGAGAGTAACTGGATATATAATCAGCTCTTGACTGGCATGATACCTTTATTTAGCAAGAGGGTTACAGAGACAACTCAAGGGGAGCGTGAACTGTCAATAAACAAGGATGATATTATGAGGTTTTTGGAGTTTATGCATGTTCAGAAGTTAGACGTAAGTAGTAGATCTTTAATATCGGAGAATTTCTCTTTGTAGCCTTAGTCCTCCATATTAGCGTGCCTACCTTGTGCTTTTATTTTCTAGGTTCCATTTATTGCCATGTACCGGAGGGAAGACTGCCTGAGTCTGTTTAGGGACCCAGAGCAAAATGAGGATGATATTGAGAATCAGAGCAAACCTGATCAAAAGCCTACAATGCGGTGGCACAAGGTAAAACGATGTTGGATTATCGAACTATTTTTGTAGATTGAAGTGCATACATTCTGCTGGACATTTTACATTGATTAAATGGCGATATGCTTCTTTGTAGGTGCTGTGGGCCATTCAGGACTTGGACAGAAAGTGGTTGCTTCTCCAGAAGCGAAAGAGTGCTCTCCAGTCATACTACAATAAGCGGTTTGATGAAGAGTCGCGTAGAATTTATGACGAGACACGTCTAGCTTTGAATCAGCAGCTTTTTGAATCAATTACGAAGGCACTCAAGGCTGCTGAATCAGAAAGAGAGGTTGATGATGTTGACTCAAAGTTTAACCTGCACTTCCCCGCAGGTGAGGTTGGTGCAGATGAAGGACAATATAAGAGGCCCAAGAGAAAGTCACAATATAGTATTTGCAGCAAGGCTGGTCTATGGGAGGTTGCGAGCAAGTTTGGCTATAGTTCTGAGCAATTTGGATTGCAGATATCTCTGGAAAAGATGGTATGTGTTTGAATTGTGATTGCAATTGTTTTGAATGAGAATATAAGGTTGATGCTCTACAAATTTTTTTTGGCAGAGAATGGATGAATTGGAGGATGCCAAGGAAACCCCGGAGGAGATGGCTTCAAATTTTACATGTGCGATGTTTGAAACACCTCAAGCTGTTTTGAAAGGTGCCAGGCACATGGTATGCTAATATGTTTTTGTTGTGAAGAGATGTGTGAGCGATGAAGTTTGCAATAATATGCTTGCTTAGGAGGGTACTTTAATTGTGCTCACTAATTCTTGTGATGCTGTTCCAGGCAGCGGTAGAAATAAGTTGTGAACCATGCGTCCGGAAGCATGTCCGTAGTATCTTCATGGATAACGCTGTTGTATCAACTAGTCCCACACCTGATGGTAATGCAGCAATAGATACTTTCCATCAGTTTGCAGGGGTAAAGTGGATACGGGACAAGCCACTGACCAGATTTGAGGATGCACAATGGCTTCTTATCCAAAAGGCTGAGGAGGAGAAGCTGCTTCAAGTGACCATTAAGCTGCCTGATACTGTATTAGATAAGTTAGTAGCTGACTCTAATGATTATTATCTCAGTGATGGAGTGAGTAAATCTGCTCAATTATGGAATGAGCAGAGGAAGATGATACTGCAAGATGCTATTTTTGGTTTTCTGCTGACTTCGATGGAGAAGGAAGCAAGATCCTTGTTGACCAGTAGAGCCAAAAATTGGTTGCTTATGGACTATGGGAAGCTCTTATGGGACAAAGTCTCTGTGGCTCCATATCAACGGAAGGAAAGTGATGCCAACTCAGATGAAGAAGCTGCACCGAGGGTTATGGCTTGCTGTTGGGGTGCTGGAAAACCTGCAACCACTTTTGTGATGTTAGATTCTTCTGGAGAAGTAGTGGATACACTGGATGCTGGGTATCTCAGTGTCCGGTCTCAAAATATTAATGACCTGCAGCGTAAGAGGAATGATCAGCAACGCGTTGTGAAGTTCATGACAGACCACCAACCGCATGTTGTAGTTCTAGGTGCTGTGAACCTGTCTTGTACTCGGTTGAAGGATGATATCTATGAGGTATGCAATTCTGGAGCATACATTGTAACTTTTGCTTCTTATAGGATTTTTAGAACTGGTACTAGGCCTTCCTGCATGTTGCCTTATTATTTCACTGTAGTTTTATACTGGCTGTTGTATCCACTTCAAACCCTTTATGCTCTATAGTGATTAGGCTTCTCATTTCATTTTGACAGACTAGCTGTTGCCTTTGTTGTGGTTCCATTATCTTTAGGCTGATTAGACTCTTTATTCTATTTAGTGGATTTGCAAATTTATCATAATAGGATTGCAATCTAACCTGATACAAAAATTTGTTATCAAGAAACTCAAATGATGTTCGGAAGTAGTGTGTGATATGTTAGTAGAAAAGGCATTTGAATTGTGTAGTGTATAAATTTTAATTGAAATGGTAATGCTTTTTTTGCTCAGTCTTTCAATTTAATGAATGTTGACTAAAGCCCCTATCCTGCGAAGCATTACATGTGTCTTTTCTAATGCCACTACACCTGTCGATTTATTGTTTCTCTTTCTCAAACTGCTGACTTGTCTTGGTGGTATTTTTTTTGCCCTTATCAGATCATCTTCAAGATGGTGGAAGATAATCCAAGAGATGTCGGTCATGAGATGGATGGTCTAAGCATTGTATATGGTGATGAATCTCTTCCTCACCTATATGAAAATTCTCGTATTTCATTAGACCAGCTCTCCGGGCACTCAGGTAATTTACCTCGACTCCAGTAGTTTAGTGTTGATGAAATCCAATTTTGAATGCCTGATGAAGTTAGTTACCCCCACGCTCTCTTTGTAAGTTTATTGTGGTTTTATCTTTACCTTTATTTTCAGGTATTGTTAGGCGGGCTGTTGCTCTTGGGCGTTATCTGCAAAATCCACTTGCAATGGTTGCGACACTTTGTGGTCCTGGGAGGGAGATATTATCTTGGAAACTTAGTCCTTTAGAGAGCTTTCTTACTGCTGATGATAAATATGGGATGATTGATCAGGTTATGGTGGATGTCACTAATCAAGTGGGCCTTGATGTTAATTTGGCTATAGCCCATGAGTGGTTATTTGCTCCTTTGCAATTTATTTCTGGGCTTGGACCTAGAAAAGCTGCATCTCTACAGAGGTCTCTAGTAAGAGCTGGATCAATCTACACTCGTAAAGATTTGTTGACAGCCCATGGTCTTGGTAAAAAGGTGTTTGTCAATGCGGTTGGTTTCTTGCGCATCCGGCGGACTGGTTTAGCTGCAAGCAGCAGTCAGTTCATTGATTTGTTAGATGATACAAGAATACATCCAGAATCTTATGGTCTTGCACAGGAATTGGCCAAAGATGTTTATCTTGAAGATGTTCATGATGATGCAAATGACGATGACGATATGCTTGAGATGGCAATAGAGCATGTCCGAGAGAAACCTGATTTATTAAAATATTTTGACGTTGATGAATATGCTAAATCCAAGAAACGGGAGAATAAGAGAGAAACTCTTGACAATATAAGATTGGAGTTGATACAGGGCTTTCAGGATTGGCGTAGACAGTACGTAGAACCCAGCCAGGATGATGAATTTTATATGATTTCTGGGGAGACGGAGGATACACTTGCTGAAGGAAGAATTGTGCAAGCAACGGTACGCAGAGTGCAACCTCAAAGAGCAATTTGTGGGCTTGAATCTGGATTGACTGGTGTGCTTACTAAGGAAGACTTTTCTGATGATTGGAGGGACAATTCTGATTTGTCTGAGAAGTTGCACGAAGGTGAGATTCTTACTTGCAGGATCAAATCGATTCAAAAGAATAGGTACCAGGTTTTCCTAACTTGTAGAGAAAATGAGATGAGGAGTAACCGTTATCAGAATAATCGAGACTTGGATCCCTACTACCACGAAGACCAGAGTAGCTCACAGTTTGAGAAAGAAAAAGCTCGTAAAGAAAAGGAGCTTGCTAAGAAGCATTTCAAACCGAGGATGATTGTTCATCCTCGTTTTCAAAATATAACAGCAGATGAAGCAATGGAGGTATGTCCCCAATAATGTTGCTCTACTGTTGTTAACCTGCTGTGGTTAAGATCATGCAGGCTTGGGGGGTGTACTGTATTCTAATCTAAATTATGCTTTTAATACAACCAGCTTTTTACATTAAATCAAACTTTGTTAATGTAAAGTTGAAAACACACTGGGGGCAAACACTCCACAAAAGTTTGACTGAAAGCTAATTTTTAAGCATAATAGTGACACTTGTGTTGTTAAAACTTAAATAAAGAGGAATTTGAGGACTTGCAAGTTGATATTGTAAATTGTAGGTTGTAAGGTTTAATAGGATTTGGTCATAGTAACAATAATACTCTGTGGTTTTGATTTGAGTAAATTTTCCTTGGAAAGTAGCTCCTTGTGATTTCATTTGTTCAGTATTCACAATTCTGCCTTTACCTAATTTTTTTCTTCTTTTGTGTTAATATTTCCTTTTACTTGAATTTTAGATTCTGAGTTAAAATGGATTGTGTTAAAAACTTGGATTTAGACAATTACGTATCATTAATTCTTTCTTTATTTTGTGTTGCATAGTTCCTGTCTGACAAGGATCCAGGTGAAAGTATTGTCCGCCCTAGTTCTCGTGGGCCCTCATTTTTGACCTTAACTCTGAAAGTTTATGATGGGGTGTATGCTCACAAAGACATAGTTGAAGGTGGAAAGGAACACAAGGACATCACAAGCTTGCTTCGTATTGGGAAAACGTTGAAAATCGGAGAGGACACATTTGAGGACTTGGATGAGGTTAGTATAGTATTTTCCAACTTCATTTTTCATAGGCTTTTTGTTATGTTTGAGGACTTGGATGAGGTTAGTATAATATTTTCCAACTTCATTTTTCATAGGCTTTTTGTTATTTTTTTGGCTTTCCTAAATTACAATTTACATCCAATGTCTTCTGGAAAACCTGTTTTTAGGTTTCACAATGTTGATTAGATTTATTACGAAACTTTAAATTTTGATAAACATGATTAGAATGGGCTTGTCAGTGATTTTTTATTTTAGTGTTTACTAGTGCTTGAAAAAAATTCTTGTGTTTGGTTTTTGACTCTCGTTAACATTGGCCAATACTTCCAACCCCGTCTTTGTCATTATATTGGCTGGTATCACAATTCAAAGCCATGCAAACAAACCCCCCCCTTCTTACTGCTGATGATTCCGATCAGCTCAATTGTAGCCCAGTCACCCCAAACCAACCCCATATGAGCTTTTACTCTCATATTTGTGTGGTTAAGTTGTGTTGAGAATCAGGCGGTCTAATTTATGAAGGGGCCATATTGTGAGGAGTTCTTAGTTTCTAGCATGACTTTAAAGGAAATGTTGCAGCCTGGATTTGTTTTTATTTTTATGTTTTCCCATTCTTAAAGGCTATATGGAAAGCTTTTCCCTGTTCAGTTTTGCTTGGTGTTTTTATCAGATTTAATATAGCAGTTGTAGTTATTAATTGGATCAACTTCATATGCATTTTGAGCTTCTTGGAAGCATACTTGGTAACAAATACTTTTCTCAAAGGGATCCTTGTCGTGTTGTGTACTGATGATCTCATCAGCTCTGAAGTGGTAAACTATATTAGCAATTTTGTTTGTGGGTTTAGCAGTTAAACAACTATGTTGAAGTTATGAATGTATGAATGTGATACACCAATTATGTTTCATCTACTATTGTGGATGGAGCTCTGAACCCCTTAATTTCATTCTATTAATGTTACTCAACAAGGGGATGTGAATCAAGTAAGTTTTGTTTCCTGCCTTTTAATGCAGGTAATGGACCGTTATGTTGATCCATTAGTAACTCATTTGAAGACAATGTTGAGCTACCGCAAGTTCAGGAATGGCACTAAAGCAGAAGTTGATGAGCTATTAAAAATTGAGAAATCCGAATATCCAATGAGGATTGTTTATTGTTTTGGCATATCCCATGAACATCCTGGCACATTTATTCTGACTTTCATACGGAGCACAAACCCACATCATGAATATATTGGTTTGTACCCAAAGGGATTCAAGTTTCGAAAGAAGATGTTTGAGGACATTGATAGGCTTGTAGCATATTTTCAGAGACATATTGATGATCCACAACATGACTCGGGGCCCTCAATCCGATCGGTTGCTGCAATGGTGCCAATGCGAAGCCCTGCAACTGGGGGCTCATCCGGTGGATCTTTTGGTAGTGGTGGTGGGTGGGGTGGTTCTGGCAGTAATGATGGTGGCTGGAGAGGTCAGTCAATGGACCGAGAGAGAACTTCTACACCAGGTTCACGATCAGGTATTCTGGGTAATTGTTGTCTTATGAGTCTTCGTACTTTTGGATGTTGGGGGAAAAATGATTGTCATTTGAGTAATTATTGATTCATCCTTGCATTGTTGGGTTTGATTCTGCTATGATATCTTTGCATTGCTATGATATTTGTTACAAAACCGTTTTATAGTGGCTGTAATGTATATCTTCATCTGTTTGTGTTTGCGCTATGTGTACACGCTTGTGCTATATCTTCATCTGGCTGCATGTTTGGGTAGAACCTAAGAAGCATGGACACAAAATGTGACATGACATGGAATGCAAGACACGATAAGTGGGGGACGCTTAAAATATGTAATTTTATATATGTATTATATGTTAAGTATATGAATATTTTATCTAAAAAACAACATAATACTAATTTCTAAAATTTATGAGGGATTAATATGCATGCATAAATATATGTGGTCTTTTGTTTTATCTTAAGATTTCCAAATTATTTTATTCTTGTAGTATGTTTCATGTGTGTTTAAACTTTGGACACGTGTCTCCCAAGTGTCTGAAGTCAGTTTGGATATAATTAAAAAAAAGAAGACATGTTTGGATGTGTGTCCAACATGAGTTGGAAAGTGTTTGACGGGTATTGGTGCCGACAACTGTTGGTGTCAAAAATGTGTTCGTCACGGACACGCCACCTTATCAGAAGTGTCTGTACTTTGTAGGGTAGAGGAAAAGGGCTCACTGAACCAACAATTGTTTTTATACTCTATGTAAGCTCCGGGTGATTTGGTGTAAATTATTGTTTTGCATTTTTATTTATGTATTTATTCCGTGGGTTATTTGATACAGATATACACCTATATATATGCTTTGCATGTATTATTTTGGACATGGTTGCTAAACTTGATGAACCTTAACCTTATATTATTCGATGTTATTTATATTTTCAGCTATGTTTGGCTATGCATCTATTGCACTTTAATGCATATATTCCACCTCCTAGCTGCTTCACCACATTGGGTGCTCCTCCCATTGTTGGCTAGATCTGTTTCTGAATTGGACTGTTTTAGATTCTTTACTGGCCCTGTTTGGTAGAGCTGTGGGAAAGTGCTTATAGCTTATGCCTAAACAGCTTATAGCTTATAATTATGAACATAAGCTGATTTTTGACTTATAAATTAAGCATCTCCTGCCCCACTCAAAGAATAAGCTGATTTTTGACTTTCAAAAAGCTATAAGCTATAAGCTATAAGCTAAACCAAACACATCAAAATAGTTTAAATTCAGCTGAAAGCTGAAATAAGCAACTTTTAAGCTGCACCAAACAGGCACACTGATTTGTTCTTAAGTCTGCAGTGCTTGGGTGTGAATAATCTACACACACACACACATATTTTAGTGTTATTCTGAATATTTCTTAAGTTTTTGTATACAAAATTGGACAATTTTTATTTCTTTTTGTGGCCAATTATACTCATTCTGCTCGAGCTTGGACCAATGTTCTTGGCTTTGCTAGTATGCTAATAATACAGGATGTGTTGGCTTATTACACAGGGAGAGGCGATTACAAAAATGGTGGCAATCGGGATGGGCATCCAAGTGGGGTTCCAAGGCCGTTTGGTGGCCGTGGCCGTGGCAGAGGTGGCCGGGGGAATAATGACAGGCAGGATTCAGATTACAGTTCTCAAAAATGGGGTGCCAAAGATGGTGGTGAAGGATGGAGCAGTTTTCCAGGTGCCAAAGTTCAAAATTCACCAGGCAGGGAAGCTTTTCCTGGCGGTTGGGGTGGTGGTGGAAGCGGCGGAGGTGGCAGCAGTGATGGCGGCGGAGGTGGTTGGGGCAGTAGTGGCGGCGGTGGCGGTGGCGGTGGCGGTTGGGGCAGTGATGGTGGTGGCGGTGGTGGAGGAAGTGGCTGGGGGCAAGGTGATGGTGGTGGTGGATCAGGTGGTGACGATGCCGATGCTGGGAGTTCTGGCTGGGGAGGCACCAAGAAAAGTTCTGCCCCACAACAATCTGGTGGTGGTGGCGGTTGGTCTGGAAGCAGTAGTAAGGGTGGCGGTGGAGGCTGGTGATACGCCTAAATTCTATTTCAGCATTCCCATGTTTAGAGTTTACATAATGATGGGCTTTTTAATTTTGCAGTATTGTCATTGTTAAATGATTGTTAATACTTTGCTGGTGGTTGCTATGTATGCAGGAGGTCTCTAGCTGTATGATACAACTCTCAAGTATTTTTCTTTGGATGCGTGACCTCTATATTGTTTTGAGAGGCACTTTTTGTTATTTCTTTTTCTTTAGATCCAGGCCCTATGCTTGATTTCACGCCTTCTTAGTTGTGTCACTTTACAATTTTTTAGATGCTAATGAAAATAAAATTGGAATTCGAACATAAAAATGACATATTTCAAATAAAAAGGGACAGGATTTGCTATTGACAACATTGATGAGTTACTTAAGGCTTGGCCGATGCTGCATTTAGAGTTCTTCACAAATAAAGAATTCTCTTTGTAGTGTAATGTGCAAATGCCTCATGTGCCTTTCAAGATGTACTGCATTATGAGAATGTCGGATTGTCATTCATCAAGATCTGAACAGTTGACGGGTCATTCAATGTCTGAAGGGTATCACTAAAAACTCATAGTGGTTATAAGAGTCTTATGTATCATTCTCGTGTACTAGAATTTAGCAATATCCTGAGCATGACTCCTTTGAAAAGTAGTGCGCACCTCCTAACTTGTCAAGCAGTTCATTGTCAACGTGAAAATGGAAGGTTGAAAGAGCAATTAAGCACATAATTAAAATTATTATTGCATTCTCACATAAAGAGGGGAGATAATAGAGATAAAAAGGGATAGTTAAATATAGTACACAATTAAATCTAACTGTGCCAACTGGTATGAGACTTTAGTGTGTGTACAACGAAATTTCACTATTTGAGATGTACAATGAAATTTCACCATTCCAGATGAACACAGGAAAAATTATATATTTTCTTAAGAAGTGTATATTCATAATTTATTTTGTTTGAAAGATCTCGAAAAGATGAATACAAAATATCAATTTTAGTAAAAATAGACCTGTAGAATTAAAATTATAATATTTTAAATTAAAAAAACACACACATAAGGAAAAAAGAAAAAAAAAGAAAAAACACCAGTCTCCTAAGAAAAAAAGATTTCCTGTGTGTACATAATAATGCAAAATAATTAACAAGCATGTCCTTTTGAACCCAAAAATATTACAATAATGTCATATTTATCACATATTTATTTCATATTATACTTGCCATCTTATTCAGTAACACAATATTGATTGTAATAGATCCCATCACTAATACAAATCCCTAATATAATACTAAACAATTAGACAAACAAATATTTATCTCCAATTTCCACTTTTAATCCAACATCCCTAAATTTTCCATACAAATGATTCTTTCCCATTTTCTTCCTCCTCAAAATAAATAAATAAATGTGTTTGGTTGGACTTTCAAATCAATTTTTGAAATGAAAAACCCAAAAAAATTGTTTGGTTTATAATTTTGTCAAAATTGTTTTCTCTCTTCTTCTCTTACACCTTATAGATAAATCAATGACTATTTCTTTCTTCTTTCACATCCTTCATGTCAATCAATCAATCAATTTTTTTTTTTCACACTCATTTATTCAACTAAAAAAAAAAATACTATAAATTATTTCAAAATTATTTTTAAAATATACAATCAAACAAGTTTTTAAATTGTCAACTCTTTTTAAAAAATTATAATTCAAAATTGATTTTCAAAACTAAACCAAACGGAGTACAAAAATTTTAGAGTGCGGTAGGGCAAGAATACCGGATCCAATTTGCAGCAATGGGCCACCATTCTCAGCTTGTGAAACCGACCCGATAAAAAGATCCATACCCATTTATATACTTGTTTGGCGTCGGTGGATGGGATGCCTATCTAGGGTTTTACCATCATATTGAATTCTTGTTCAGTCGCAGCAAAGCCTCTCTCTCTCTCTCTCTCTCTCTCTCTAAAACACACACACAGAGTAACAATGACTGCTCAGACGCAAGAAGAACTCCTCGCCGCTCACCTCGAGCAGAAGATCGATGTAATCGCTCTTTCTCTCTAAACCCTTTAAAGAACCAGTTTTGATTCTTGATTTTCCTATTCAGATTGGTTTTGTATATATTTTCATGATTTAATTCGATCCAAATATGCATCTATTTAGTTTTTGCCTACTCCCCTTTTTCGATTGAATCTTTTGTACAGTTGATGATTCGAGATCTATACATGCCTCTGGATGTAGTGATTATGGTTTGAGTGTTCATGGTTCATCCCCTTTAAAGCCCCCTTTTTTTTGTTCAGTATTTTTTTTGAGTAATTATTCTATTTGAGGGGAAGACCCATGTCCAATTTTACAAGATAAGATCTCAACTCAGATTCAATCAATAAATTTATTTATTTATTGAAAAAAGATGGGTATGATTGCATGATTTGATTTAAAAAAAAAAAAAATATTTATCAAAAAATATATTTTTTCATTTAAAATATGTTGATACAAATAAAGGCTGAAATAAGTGATGATTGGTTGGTGGTATAAAAGATTATAAAAGATGGGAACACTTGCAAACAAATGCAAATCGTGAATTGGAAGTGAAAAAGAAAAACAACTGGGGAACTATTTCACTCATTTGAAATATGCTCATATACTTGTAGATTTACATGTGGAATTTTCTTAAGTACATAAAATTTGTACATCGACAACTTTGAAAAACAATATTTACACTGAAGTATATCCCAACACCAGAAAAACAGTTTTCTATCGGCGTTAGGATAACCTGAAGCTATATATAGTAACATTTTCTTGACATTGTACCAATAGATTTAACCCAAAATGTTTAGGTCTTGTGATATATATTTTTTCTTTTGGGATACGTTCGGGTTTATGATATGTTTCATGGAACAAATGTGTGATGACGAAGATCAAATATACGTTGTGACAAGGAGGTGGTGATAAAGATGTGATACTGAATCTGCTAGCTTTAATCATTTTTTCATTGAATGTAGTGGGATTGATGAACTGTTGCTGGTTATTATAAACTCTGCACTTATTGGCTCTGAGTAAGAGCTCTGAAGGCTGAGCTGTTTTGTTCTTTTACTTCCAATGTTGACTGCATACCCTCTTCTATCTAAAGTTATTTGCAGTTATCAGAACCTGACCAACCGGTGAAGGCACCGGTTGTGGTACAGTAGTTCTACTGTTGAACTGTTATTATAAAGATATATTCTATTGATTGATAAAGCTAGTTCCCTGTGCATATAAATTTTAAATGGTGCAGAAAATTAACATAATGATAAAGAGAGAACAGCTGTTGAATTGCTGTAAAGCCATATTAAATGCCCTGGTTTGAGCCTTGTTAGGCTTATTTCTCCAGTTTTTACAATGGGGAAGCAAACAGTCATATGCTGCACTCCGGTTCAATCATTAAATGTTCCAACTTCGAGCTAAGTCAACCAAACTGGTGGATCCTTCGGTTTGTGGTTGGACTAGTTCAACCGACTGGTTCAGTTCTCTGATGACACTAGGCTTGTTTATTAATGGGATCTTGCGTTTTCAGTGATAGGATTTTTTTTGGTTACCTTTAGAAAAAATGTTAACAATCTCTACAATTGGTTTTCAAAAAATTTCGTTAATATTAGATCTTGATGAGACGGACTATGAACTTTTAAAATCATTAATCTATTGCCTTTCACTGCTTATGCTATTCTAGTGATGGGGCATCATATACTTGGCAATGATTAATGGATTTTGTCAAGAACTTCTGCCACTCGCTCTGATGCTCACCAAATTATTTCTATGGTTGGTAATTGTTGAGTAAATTTGTTCCAGCTTGAGAAGCCAGTGATTGAAGATGAAGATGATGAGGATGATGACGATGAAGATGATGACAAAGATGAAGATGATGTTGAAGGCAAGTGTACAGGCCACACTGAATTTGGCTTTATGTTTTCTACTCATAGCAAGTCATTATATTGAAATCTATTATATGGCATATATGGTTTTGGTTTTTGTCCCCTTCATGTATCTTAGTGGCATTGTGTTGGTAGGTAATTTTTAGTTGCCTTTTATTTTTTGTTGGTGTGGTCATTGTTGAATGTTAGGAATTATGGGGCCCATTCTACATGGAATCTTGAATTTGGAGCACCTCTTTTGGGATGGTTTTCATGGGAAGTCCTTTGTTAAGAGGCCTTCCAATAAAAAGGATGTTTAGTAGATGCAAATTTTGTCCTTCCAAACGATGAAATACTTCAGAAGCATGATATTATTGAGGAATTACTTCATAACGTCTTTCTTAACCATACATATCTTCTTCTTCTTTTTGTTTATTTATTATTTATTTCTATTAATTAGGGTCTGTTTGGTAACATTTATGTTTTCAGTTTATATTTATAAAAATTTTATAAACTGATTTTTGATTTTTTTTTATTTATTTTTAGAAAAACATAAACTACAAACGTGTTTGGTAATTGACAAAATGTTTAAAAAATTTTGAAAATATAAAAAAAGAGTGAGAAATGACAAGTGGTGGCAAATGGCTGCAAGTGGCGGCGAAAGACGGTGGTGGAAAGTGGTGACGCTGGGTGGGTGGGTGGCTGTGGCGGGCGGCGGCCGAGTGGTGGGTGGCGGCGGCGAGTGGTGGGGGCGGTGGCAGGTGGGGCGGATGGCAGGTAGCGGTGGTGGTGACGGGTAGGTGGCGGGTGGTGGCGGGTGGATAGGTGGGTGACGGCGGCGGGTGATGCGAGTGGGTGGTGGTGGTGGCGAGTGGTGGTGGCAGGTAGGGTGGCGGATAGCGGGGTGGTGGCAGGTGGTGATAGTGGGTGGGTGACGGTGGCGGGTGGTAGCGAGTGGGTGTTAGTGGTGGTGGTGGGTGGCAGTGGTTGGTTGGGTGGTGGCGGGTAGGTGGTGGTGTGATGGGTGGGTGGGTGACGGTGGCGGGTGGCTAGCGATGGGTGGTGGTGGTGGTGGTGCGGTAGGTGGCAGGTAGGTGGCGGGTGGGTGATGGTGGTAGGCGGCGGCGGGTGAGTGGCAGGTGGGTGGTGGTGGCGGGTGGTAGCAGGTGGGTGGTGAGTGGTGGTGGCAGGTGGTGGTGGAGGGGGGGTGGTGGTGGCGGAAGACGGTGGGGGAAAATGGTGGCGGGTGGTGGCTAGTGTTGGGTGGTAAAAAAAAAAAATTTCAAAACTCAAAACGGAAACACATTTTTTTAGTTTACTTTTTTTGGCAAAATTTATAAACTGAGATCACTGATTTATAAATCAAAAATTTTACCAAACAAGTTTTTATTTGAGTTTTTAAAATTTTTGTAAATATAAAAAGAAAACTGAAAATGTAAGTGTTACCAAACGACACCTTATAATTTTGAACTGTACATGTCATGATATGGTTACTTACTTGAGATAAGGCTTGAAGTATAATTGCAGGTGTTCTTACTAATGTGCAGGACAAGGAGATGCAAGTGGCCGGTCAAAGCAGAGCAGAAGTGAGAAAAAGAGTCGCAAGGCTATGTTAAAGCTTGGAATGAAGCCCATTTCGGGGGTCAGCCGTGTTACTGTTAAAAAGAGCAAGAATGTCAGTTTCTTATTTGTGTCTGATCTTTTCTGTTTATTTTGTTTTTCATTCTCCTTAATCAGTGTAGTGACATTTTGTCCCCCAAAAAATTCTCTTTCCTTTTTATCTTCCAGATTCTATTTGTCATCTCAAAGCCAGATGTTTTCAAGAGCCCCACTTCAGACACATATGTTGTAATTGGGGAGGCAAAGATCGAGGATTTGAGTTCACAGCTGCAAACACAGGCTGCAGAGCAGTTCAGGGCTCCTAATGTCAATAATGTGATATCAAAGCCCGAGTCATCGGCCATGGCTCAGGATGATGAAGATGTGGATGAGACTGGTGTTGAGCCCAAGGACATTGAATTGGTGATGACACAAGCAGGTGTGTCGAGATCGAAGGCTGTGAAAGCTCTCAAGGCCGCAAATGGTGACATTGTCTCTGCCATTATGGAACTTACAAACTAAGAGACAAGGTCGTATGGTGTTTTTTCAGTCTAGTGAGTATGCACTTTTTTTTTTTTTTTTTCTTTCTTTCAAAACCATTTCTAGAGGATTTTAATTTGAGGCTTTGGATTGGTAACCATTTGTGTTTTCTCTTTGGTTTGTTCTGTTGTGTATTAGAACGAGTTATTAAACAGGCATGGTCCAAGTGTCATGATTAAGTTATCATATTGCATCATTTCACACATTGAGAAATTCAATTACATGATATCATGATTTCCTGTTTGCATTATTTCCAACCAGTATTTGTGTGCTGGTATATTAAGCATTTGTTACAGAGTGACTGCTATAGTTGACGTGCTATAGTGCTGTGTGCTTGTCCTTGATTTTAGACTTTCTGTATTTATTTTGTGGGGAATGCATTTCCATGGAAACTTCTCTTGATAGACAGGAAAACATGGTAGATTTTAAATAGAATCTGCTGAATCTTAAAGATGAGAGTAATACTATTCATCTGGAAACAATATGTCTAATTTCACACAATGATATTTCTGATTTAGTTCTAGTGACACAGTAAAATAAAGACCCATCAAGGTGGCTTGTGATTTGAAAATATCCACTTTCTCATCAATTTAGTTAGATAGAAAATTGATTTAAAGCCCTTATGTTTAGAATTTTCTTAGAAAATATTATTATTTTTGCTTGAGCTGCTTCATGGTGTAATATTCATCTTGACAGAGTATAATTTATTTGAACTGTTAGTGAGAAATACATTTCTCTTGTTTTTGTTTTGTTTTGTTTGGTTAAATCATAAGTGACCATAATGTTATTTATTTGTTGCGATCAATATCATGTTTTTATTATAATTAGACCTGCTAACCAGGCCATCACACATCACACAACTGGTCAATTTTTTCAAATCAACTAATTTCTGATTGCATTCACTTAATCATATGGTTACTGTGCTCGTTTTGATTGCTGCTGATATTATGAATTTCTTGTAGGAACCGGTTGTCATAAAAAAATAAAATAAATTTCTCGTGTTTTAAGATATGCATTATATGTCTTTTGTTTAAGTTATTGTTATCATATCAGAACAAAATTTCATAGTTTTGACTGTGAGACAGTGAAATTTCACAGTTTTTGAAGGTGAGAAATTTTTTTATATTTTTGAGATTGGCATTCTGTTGGTTTTATTGACAATATTTACATAAAATGAGAATTTTCTCAGATTTATGCATGTTCTGTAATTATTTTGAAAAAAAATAAATGAGAATTATATTTGTTTATTCTGATACTATGTTATCAATTTTAAACTAAAAAGTTCCAATTCCAACAGCTTTTAATCTCATGTCTAAACGAAAAAAACATTATTGGAGACCAAATGTTATAATTTTTTTAGTTTTGTATCTATTTTTCTTTTGAATCATAAAAATATGAGCTTTGAATCATGAAAATATTGAGCATCCTTAAGCAATTAGGGTTTTTGATGAAATGGCATGGTTGTTGAAAAAATTATATGTAAATGCTAGGGTTTTATGTTTATTCTCTCCTTCTTGGTGGTTTTGTAGAGTAGTGTTGCAAAAATCTTCTTGTGCTATTGAGATCTTCTGCCCTTGTCTCTCATGAGTGAATGCTAGAACTGAATTGATATTGATTTTGTGGGACAAACAAAAACAATGAAAACTGTTGGACATTTTCATGTTCAAGAAATTTTTAGAAAGTATCAATTTACTGTGGAGAAAGGAAGTAAAGACATTTTTAATGAGGGACTTTATTTGCTATAATGAGATGTGAGAGACTTGTTAGATAAAAAGAACCCCCAAAACGCAAGTAATAGATGATGTAGATAAAAATATAAATTAATTCCTGTCATAATTTTATGATGTTGAATTTGTGACAATTTTAATGGGACTATCTTTATTCTTGTCTGACTAATAAATTCTTCAAAAGATCTATCAAACTATGAAGTAAATGATTTGATTAATGAATATTTATTTATTTATTTTAATGTGCAATTGATTCACAGCAATTCTTCTATTTTTTATATAAACAAAATATAGACACAAATTTGAGTCGTCATTAATCATTTGGTATGTTTCACTTTCATTATCTTAGAAAATCAGATTAACGTTGTTGATTAATCAAACAGTTCAAAACATAACTATCTTGCATATACTCACAAGTAAGCATTCTTAAGGGATAGATTCGAAGACACCCATAACTTGTATATTGTCAAGGTTTGAAAGCCAATCCAAAAAAATTAATATTCAGGTGGGGTTTTAAAGAATTATTACATATTAATGAAAAAATTTATAATTTAATATTTATAATATTTATCATGTTTTTGTAAATAAATTTTCTGATTACTACTGATTGGTAATTCTCTCTTTTAACAATACTTCATGCTCGAAAAAAGAAAAAAAAGAAAAGAAAAAAGAACAATCATTATAAATATAATTCATATTTTATCAACTTTAAATCTACACTGTTTATTTCATTTTTAGAGTAAAATTCGGTGCGCAAATTCATGACACATACACCTTCCGTCCCAAAACCATAGTCATTTTTGGGAAATTTAACTTTTTTTGATAATACAATTATTATACTTTAAAAATATTAATTTTTCAAAATTAACCTTTGATAGTATATTTTTTGAAGAATATCAATTGTCATAATTGTATCTTTTGTATTGTTAATGAATTTAAAAGAAGAGGAAAATAGAAAATTCATATTATTTTTGTTCTAAATTTTTGAAAATGAATTAATATTTTGGAATAATAAAAAGTAGAATAAGAGACTAATGTTGGGAGAAGGATAGAATATATGAAAATTTTAAATTATTTTTGTATTATGATGAGGTGAGGTTTTGGGATTGTTTTTTTTAAAAAATATTATAAAAAAAAAATAATTTAGAAAATTGACTTACTTTTTAAATTATTTGAGAAACTAATATGCTTTTTGAAATCGCAATTCCAACATACAATTTCAATTTAAAATCGCATATTAAAAATGTAATTTTATGATGACATAGATTTCACTAAGATATATTACATTTTTCACATGCGATTTCAAGTTGAAATTATATGTTGAAAATGTAATTTTCAATTTAAAATTAAAATTTTAATTTAAAATTATATTTTCAAAATGTGATTTTAAAAAGTATGTTAATTTTTAAAATAATTTAAAAAGTTGGTCAATTCTTTAAATTAATTTTTTTTAAAAGTATTTAAAAAAAAAATTTTTTTGGTGGGGTGATGTCACCAAGTTTGTTGGGATTAGCACCTCTTGACAGGGTCATTTTTTTTTTGTTTGTTCTAATCATTAGTAGATACAATGAAGTCAAGGAACACAAGGAAATTTAAATTTAAAGTTTGTTTTGTAAAACTTTCCAAGAGGATAGAGCTGAAAAACAGCTGTGGCGGCTGTACTAAAGAATATACTGCCTCCGTTTGGGAGGGTTGGTTTTTTGACTTTTTGATTTTTTTGGCTATTTTAGCTTGGGCTTAAAAGCTTGGTTTGGGAAGGATTTTTTGATTTTTTGGCTTTTTTGAGTTTTTTTGTGAGAGAAGAATGTAATGATTATGGGTTGGATGTGATGTTTTATTTGTTATGGCTAAAATAGCCTATTTTGTCTTTTGTGGTTAAAATAGCCAAAAAAGCCCAAGAACCAACTTGCCAAACAGAGGCTGATTGAACATTGGCCAAATTATATGTTTGGTTTTAATTTTTTTAATTTAATTATTTAAAAATTAGATTTTTTATTTTTTAGATAAATTATATTGACATCCTCTTAGATTTATATTTATTACAGTTCTTTCCTTCATATTTGAAAAATTACATTGATCCCTTATTAATTTAATTTTATGTATGATGATCATTACGGTGAGGGAGGAACTGTTATGAAACTTTAAACCTCAGGGACAATCTGTAATGAAATTTTAACCCTCAGGGAGGGGGATGTAATTTCTGAAAGGAGAGGGGAAATTGTAATAAACATAAACTTCATGGGGGTGTCAATGTAATTTACCCTTATTTTTTTATATTTTTTATTTTTAGTAAATATTTTTAAAATTTTAAGTAATTTTTTTTTTTACTTTTTTAGATGCATCTTATTTAGACGTATCTAAAAAGTAAAATATTTATAATTTTTTTAAAATAATAAATACACAAGAATACGAAAAATATACTAAATTTTCATATTCTTTTTTAATATTTTTGATATTTAGTGAATTTTTTAAAGATTTTTTTCTATAAATATTATAATTTTAAAGTGTATTTATGTTAGGTGTATCTAAAAATTTAAAAAATTGCTTAGAATATTAAAAAAATTGAGTGAAAACAAAAAAATACGAAAAATAAAATATTTTAATTTTCTGAAAAGTGAATCCTAAAAAACCAAACTAAACAAGTAGATTGAGTTTTTTTTTGAAGAAAAAAAATCCAACTAAGGCCTTGTTTGAAGTTTGGAATGTTATATTATTTTTAATTTTTTTTTTAAGAAATGAAAAAATTTAATGAGGATATCTTTTTGTAATTGTATGGAAAAACGTAAATAATTAGTGTATTTTTTTTAGAGAGGAATAATTAGTATATTTAAAATATATGATTATTGATATTCGATCATTTTGATTTTTTATATAAATATTTTATTCAACAATGCTAAAAAATGAATGATTTAAATCATTAAAATCGACTTTAAAATGAGTTCGTCAAACTTAAAGGCATTCTCAAATTGAGATGGCGAACGAATCCAAACCCTAATTATAATTGTTTTTTTTCTCATTAAAATGGCCACAGGCCAGAGCTTTGACAATCTAGTGTGATCTTGTGGCAGCTATACTAAGGAATGTACTGATTAAATAGGCCAAATTACATTGACTACTCTTTTTTCTTTTTTCCCTAAGAAAAAAATCCAACTAAAGCCTTGTTTGAAGTTTGGAATGTTTTAGTGATTTTTTTTTTAATTTTAATTTTTTTTGTGAGTTGAAAAAAAATTAGTGTGAATGTCTTTTTGTAATTGTATAGAAAAACGTAAATAATTAGTGTATTTAAATTATATTTTTAGTGATTTATTTATTTATTAGATTTTTTAATGACTTTTTTAATTTTTTTTTTATAACTTTTTTAGCCAAAAAACTAGTTCACAAATGAGATCTCAGTTTTATAATTTTAACATAGTTAGGGCATTGTTAATTAACCTAATAGACGAAATGAGATTAAGCCTCTGTTTGGGAAGTGGGTTGGTTTTTTGGCTATTTTAGCCTGGGCTAAAAAGCTTGGTTTGGGAAAGACTTTTTGACTTTTTGGCTTTTTTGACTTTTTTTGTGAGAGAAGAGTGTAATGATTATGAATTTGATGTAATGTTTTGTTTGTTGTGGCTAAAATAGCCTATTTTATTTTTTGTGACTATTTTAACCCCAAAACCACTTGTCAACACCACCTAAGATTCGAAAAATTCAATGAAAAGTAAAGTACTTATTTTGTGGAATACCCTATAACTATTAAAAGTAAAAAAAATCAGATAATTCAGTTTGATTTTATTCAATTATTTTGAACTCTAATCTGTGAATCAAATTATAATCCATAGTTCTTAATTTTTTAAAACCTAAACTAAATAGTCTCTTTAAAAAGGAACCAAACCATATAATTTAAACTAGTTCGATTGGTCTACAATTTTATCACATTGTTTGAACATCCAATGAACTATATGCTATATACACAAAATAGATTACATAAAACATATATAAACCCTAGAACAAGAAAATGGGGTCATGTGGGTCCTAAATGTTGGCCCTAGAACAAGAGTCACTGTTAAAAAGCACATTTCAAAACTATTCTCTAATTTACCTACCCAATCTCCCTCTTTTGTTACTTCTTGTTGCTTTGGTGGCCTTCATTGTTGTTCTTGTGATGTGTTTATACTTGGGCCAATTATAACAGTTTTTGTAATTTGAGATTTGTGTCATTTTAATTTTTTACCTTTTAATTGTGATATATTTAATCTTAAATTTTGAATCTCATTCTAAATAAGAACAATTAAAGACATTGTTATTCTATTTTAAGGGCAAAGTTGTTAATTTAATAAAATATAAATCAGTTTGACAACAAATAAATGTCAATTTTAAAAAAATTTATATCTACTCACCAAAGATAAAGTTATATAAAAATAATAATTTTTTTTATATTTTTATTTTTTTACCAAATTAATTTTTAATATGTGTTTGGATGATAATCATGTAATGTAATAGGTGGTTATGTTTGTTGATATTTTTAGATAGTTATCATGTACTAGATGGTTGTATTTGTTGTTAACAAATATTTTTAGATGATTATTATGTAAGAGATGGTTATTAGACTTTAATATATAATCGATATGTTTAATATATAAAATATTTTTAGTTTTAGATTTTTTAATTTAATGGATTGGTTTAATAATGACATCAAAGTTGTCGGCATGTTTGACTTTTGAAAACATAAAAACTAATTTAACAAAAATAAATATCAAAAAAATTTATTTTAAAAAATTAGTTCTACCCTCCCAGAAGTTAATATTATATAAAAATGATGTGTTTTTAACTTTTTTTCACCAATTTAATTTTTAGTTTCTTAGAAAAAATTTCTAAAAATATATTCTGAAAATCAATCCAAACCAAACAGAACTTTATAACCAAAAAAGTTTCAATATTATTCATTAAAAAAAAAAATATATTTCAAACAACATATAAGTTAACCAATACAAAATAAGTTGTATGATGAATATCTTCAATTGTTCTTATTTGGAACAAGATTTAAAATTTAAGATCAAATGTTTCACAATTAAAAGTTTAGAAACCAAAGTGATATAAGTCCCAAACTATAAGAACTATTAGTGTAATTTGCCCTTTTTTTTGGGATTTGTTTGGGAAGTGAGTTGGCTTTTTGACTGTTTTAGCTTGGGGTTAAAAAGTCTCGTTTGGGAAGGACTTTTTAATTTTTTTAATTTTTTGTGAGAGAAAGAATGTAATGATTGCGTTGGATGTGATGTTTTGTCTTATTGAGCTAAAAAGACTATTTTGTCTTTTTTTTTTTTTTTTTGACTAAACTAACCCAAACCCAAACCCAATCCAATCCTTCTTCCCAAAGGAAGTCTTTGTATGTCTTTATGGTTGTCTTCTCATTTTTTGCTTTGCACTTTATGATTTTTCTATGAAGTTTTTCCTTTAGTGCCCAATTTATTTATTTATTTATTTTTTACTAAAACCCTCTCAACTATTAATGAAGATCGGTTTACCTCTTTCATCCATGAATTTATATATTTTTGACTATTTCAACTATAGAAACAATACAAATGTCTCCTTCTGGAAGCGGTGGAAGGTGATGCATTGTTATAGTTGAGGAGAGTTAAAGTGTACGAGTTCATAATTAATCCAAAAAAAGGTTTAATTAATATGCTAGTATCATTATGGTTCTCAATATTTTAATTGTGTCAATTTGATTTTCTACTTATCAAAATTGTGTTTAAATGGTCTCAATGCCATTTCCGTCCAAATTTTATAACAAAAGTACAGATATTTTTGTATGAAGTCTAACAATAGGTGGAAAATTTTTTTGGAGTGAAACAATGTTGGGGATGATTTAAACACGAAGAGGATAAATTGAAGATGAAATTGACACAATTGCAATATCGACAATCAAAATAAATCAGAAGGCATATTTATGGGCCAACTATTTATATAACCCATAAAAAGAAAAAACCTATGAGGCTTCTAGCTTTGTAGCGAAGCAAGCCATGGACAAAATCCACTTCCTCAAGGAAATTAGGCATAGGTTTAATCAGACATTGGCCCAAAACAACATAAATAAAACAAATGGACAAAATTACAAGCATAGAAATTGGCAAATTACAAGGATCCTAGGTTTTTGAACACAACAATAATTAATGTTCTCCCCAATGGTGTCTATTATGTACTGCAAACAACACTTGGCTCCTCTGCATCCAAAATTGTCTACTCTTTCTCTCATATTTCCTCTACTTCTCAAGAATTTTGTCCTCCATAGCCTTCTTCCAAGGTAAGCATTTGTATTGCTCTAGGGTTTCATATTTGTTAGCTTCTAATTTTTTTCTTAAATCCTTTTCATGTAGGTGAGTATTAATCTAGAAATCATGCTAAAGCAACATAGCTATTTTTCTTTTATCTACTAATTCAACAACTTCTAAAATCACGAGTGATTGAAAATCTCATCTGATCTTAAGTTTTTTAGCAATTTTTGCATACTGAGAGGGTATTATCACGGGAGTACCATTCTCTTTTGTGATTAATTTTGATAGTGAGATCCATCATGTGTTTGTAATATTTGAGAGAAAATATTTGTGATGAGTAAAAAAAATCACATGATATTACCACGTAGTACTCTTTCAATCTGCAATATTTTTTTTTGTAAAGTTGGTCTACCTTAACTAATATGGTTTATAAAGGAAGAGCCATTATTATCATTTCTATGAGGCTCATGCTTTGGTTATGCTCATTCTCTAATATATTCATAATTTTTGTGATTCAACAAAATTATAGTAGAGTTGTGATCAAAATATCATACAAGATCATTTCATGAATTCTATAACTCTGCTTTACATCTTCAGTCTAGTTATTAATCCAATAAACAAAACACAGCAAAACACAAAAGGATCACACATAGAATAAAATATAGAAACATGCATGTTTGTGTTGTGACACAAACATGAAAGAGTATTAATATTACATCATTCCATCACTCATTGTAGAGAATTTTTTTTTTTTTTTTGGGCTGTAGTTTATAAGTTGTGTTATTTTTAATTTTTTTTAGTGATTTTTTTTTTTTAAAAAAATTGACTGAAAATATTACTTTTTAAGTCTGTTTTAGATTGGATGATTCTAAAATAATAATAATAATAAAATATTATTTTTTTTTTCTTAGAAAAGACAATATAAGCCAATTTTTATTTAAAAAAAAACCTATAAAAATTGGCCAAATGTACTGGACCCATATGATAATTTCTGCTTTAAGCTGAAACCAAAAGTCTTATTCATTTGATTGCATACATATTTATCATTTTCCAAATAATAAACATATATATTTGATGATAAAAATAGAGACAAACATGTCAGATGAGGGAGTACAGAGAGTGGTGGTCATCCAAGATGGATCATCGAAGGAGATATGTACAAGGGCTATCAGATGGGCTTTGAAAAACTTAAACCTTAAGCCTCCTCTTGACAGTGTCACTCTTGTTGCAATTATTCAACCCTTCAAGTCTGCTACTACATCATCCTTCATGGGCTGCGGATTACTGAGTAAGACCCCAACTAAAACAACAAAATTAAGGGTAAATTACATTGATCATCCTTGAGATTTACAAATATTACAATATGCCCTATTGGTTTGGCATCCAGCTAAAAAGTTATTTTTTCCGATTTTTTTTTCTCTCTTTAAGTGACTTCTTGTCAAATTTATGTCATTTTTTAAAAAAATTTCCGACCTATCTAGTGTAAAAGGATCTAAAAAGTTTAAATAAAAATTTGAAAAAGTTCACTACAGCAACAACTAAAAAAAAAAACTTCTTTTTGGCATTCTTTTGGTGTCTTTAGTGGACTTTTTTAATTTTATTTTTTTTAAAACTTTTTTGAGTTTGTCTTGTTGAGTAGAACTCAAAAGTATAAAGTTTTTAAATTTTTTATTAAAAAAAAAGTCAAGAAAAAGTCACTAAAAAAACATAATTTCTTGACGAGAATGGCTCATATTGATACAAATCGTAATTTCAAAGCGACAAAGTATAATATTTTTTAGTTGAAGGAAATAAGGTGATACTAAGCGAGAAATTGTAGTTTACCCTAAATAAAATGTGATTAGAAAATATGATTATAATAATATTTTTATTTATTTTATTTACTTTTTTAATTTTTAATTTTTTTTTGGTTATTTTATTTAATGAGCGTTCCCAGTGGGCCAGAGCAAATTGGACTCTAGCAGAACAGTGGAAAAAAGAAGGGAACTTTTTGACAGAAAAATTGCAGAGAAGCTAGATGAGTACCATAATAATGCCCTGATCAGGGACACACTTGAGCACTATGCGAGGCAACAGGTCACAACCCTTCTCTCATTTTATTTTTATTTAATTTTCTTTTTTTATTTTAATGTATTTCAATTAAGAATAAAGGAAAAAAAAAAAAGAAAAAAAAAAAGGCTATAGTTTAACCCTTAACCAAATCAAACCAAACCAAATAAAGTCTTAAATCTCATCAAGTAGATCGGTTACATAAATTTTTCTTTTTTACTTGACTTTATCGACGGTCAATTAGTTAGTCAAATTAAAGAGATTTATATATCTATTTATTATACTAGTTCACGTCAATTTAGATCTGTCTCTTTCCTTAACATTTCCATCTACCGTCACTGTGTCACATCTCTTCACAGTGATGGCAGAGTTTAACCATTATAACAAAATTGTTACCCAAAAAGCAACCTAAGAGGGGGTGAATTAGGTTTTCACAAATTAAAATTAATAATACCCCAATAAAATTAACTACTAGTACAACAAATTATTAACAAGCACAATGATGAACTTAGCAGTAAATGATCAAACAAAATAACAATGAAGTATAACTAACATACAGGGTAAATAAAATGATTAGCACATGAATATTAGATAGATATAGCAGTAGTAGGAAAGTAAAGAGATTAGGAAAGAGGAGACAAACAGATTTATAGTGGTTCGGCTTCAACCAAGCCTACATCAACTCCTCAAGTCTCACTTGAGATTTTTCACTATCTTCTAACTTCACAGGGTGCCAGCAACCTTTTCACAGATGGAGTAATCATCCACAAATTTTACACAGACTTTCTAAGTTAAGAACACTGAGTGTACTACACTCTTACAAGGTTGAAAAGAAGGTGTTTTTGTTTTCACAGAAAGCTACTATAATTATTTCTCAAAGATAGATATAAAAATGAAATTCTGATTTTTCTGTAAACCTCACACAGGAAAGATGAGCTTAATGCTATAAGGCTCAGTATATAATTTCTGAAAGAGAATGTAAACAAAAATTGAAGAACATTTCTTAGAGAATTTTTTAGAGAATAGATGTGAGTGATTATAGATCAAAGAATATTTTTTGATTTTTTGTAACTTATTTACATTAGAGGCTTCGATATATATAATGAAACTTATAGCCGTTTATAGCCGTTGTATTAATTTGAATTTATAGCCGTTTATAGTTGTTTATAGCCGTTGTATTCATTTGAATTTATAGTCGTTTATAGCCGTTGTACTCCATCATTACTAATTTGAATTTCTTCGTCTCCATCATTACAAATTTGAATATCTTCCTCTTGAACCTTTTGAACTGCTGTTGTGCTGGGCTGTTTGAACCTCTGTTTTTGGATTGTTTGAACTCCTGATTTAATCAAATATTAAATACATTCTAACAATATTTACGATAAAGGTTTAGGTAAGAAATAATGGGACAAAATAAATTTTGATTTTATTTTTTTTTTTCAAATAAATCATTAAAATAAATTTTGATGCTATTTTTCTTTTCCAAATAAATTAAAACATAATTAAATAAATTATCAAAATAAATAAGTCTAACAAAAATAAATATTGAATTTTAATTTTGTCAATTTAAACCAATGTTTACGTTTTTAATTTATGTTTATAAAAAAAAAAATTGTATACTAGTTTTTATTTATTTAAAAAAAAACAAAAAATTGCAAATTTGTTTGGTTTGAACAAAATATTTAAAAAAATTTAAAAACAAAAACTCAAAAACATATTTGTTAATATTAAAATGTTTATTTTGTTTTTTAATTATTTATGAGAATAAAAATCATAGAAATCATAAAATTATAACAAACATTCAACATATAAATATATTAGTATAGTACTAACCATAGATCAATTTAAAAATTACATACTCCCTCCGTCCCAAAATAATAGTCCATTTTGGAGAATTTAACTTTTTTTGGTAGTACAATTATTGCATTTGAAAAAAGTTGATTTTCCAAAATTATCATTTTGATAGTACATTTTTTGGGAATATCAATGTCATAATTATACTTTTTATATTGTTTATTAATTTAAAAGAAGGATAAAATAGGAAATTTGTATTATTTTTGTACTTGATTTTTGAAGAGGGACTAATATTTTGGGACAATAAAAAATGAAATAAGAGACTAATATTTTGAGAGGGAAGGAGTATATATAATTAGGTTATGCTTCTCATTACAATACATGTGAAACTTAATTGATCATAATTTTAATTAAAAGAAGTACCCACAATGACAAAGTGAAGCATAGGAATAATATTATTGTTGGCTACATATTTTGTACTAAGCCAGTGACAATCCGACGCGTGGCGAAGTGAGGGTAATATGGGGAGACCAGGTAGGTCTTCGATCCTGATCGTACACGTGGCAATTAATATTGGTTGTTATAAGATCTGAGTAGTAGCAGATCAACAAAGAGACGTACAGTGACGTGGCTTCAACGGTTGCTCACATTTCAAATTCGAATATAAGGGGGAAGCCTAACTGCAAGTGAAGGCGTAGTGGAACTACTTATAAGATAGCATGATCAGCAACTACGGAGGAGCAGTTTGACGGTTTGAAGTACAATTCGATGGTTATCTTCGGAGAGTATAAATAGCAGGAAGGACTTCAGAGAGTAGGGGGGAAAAATCTAAAAGAATCACTTTACATATTCCATTTCCTGTCCTTTATATTCCTGTATTTTTAGTTTCTACACTGCACTTCATTTGTAGGAGTAATTGTCAAGTATATTGCCGCTGTAATTCTCTACGGAACTGAGATCATTGTAAGTTCTTTTTATACTAATGAAATACTCCAGTTTAGTTTACTGTTCTTATGTTCAGATTTTCTGAAGTTTAATTACCAGTAAGCCACCAGTAAAAGTCCTCTTTATTGAGGCCGAAAGAACCATAACACAATCGTCTGAATAATTGTTTGGCAATTCTGTAAGGACTGATTGATCCTTGCTGGCACGCTCATAATTACGAAAGCAACCTTCGAAAGCCAAAAAAGCCAACATATATTTTTGGCACGCCCAGTGGGACCTTTTTAAAAACAAAATGGCTAGACGTAGGAGACAAGGAGAAAATGAACGTTTGGAAGAAGGCGTGGAAGGAGAAGTGGAGACATCCAACCCAGAGGATAATGTGATAACACATGATTAATCTCATCCTGTGGAAACTCCTACTCTATCGGAACCCATGGTCGAACAGACATACACTCAGAGCAATACCATTCGTTCGTAATAGTGGACGAGACCAAGGAATTGGACCGCATCCAGTGTCCCATCTACTCAGCCAGTCAATCCGTGAGGGCGGCTTGTAGATGCCATGGGACAGCAATTAATAAACACAATGGAAAGGTGGGCAGTATCCTTTTTGGATCGAATGAAATAACCACGAATCAACGAATGTAAAGACCATAGAGGAGGTGCAGATCTCCCTCAGCAAAGATTGGCTAGAGACAAACGCCTATGCAACTAATTGGACATCTAATTGGTCAAACTAGTTAATGCAGATTCAATGAAAGATTACCACCTCAGGTCTTTGGTATGGAACCCATTTCGAGGCCTGTAGCAGGCCAGAATGCCTCAATGTTCAACAGTGAAGCCATGCCAGATTGGTGGAATCTGGCCCCGGACAAGAAATGGGCATAAGAATGAATTCAAATCCCAACCATTCGACGCCATACCCTGGTACGAGGGGGTAGTCGGGGCGACAGGGGATAATTCCTGTATTCGAATTTAGACCCGAGGGGTTGGAAGGTTTTCCTACAAGTCGGTAGGGATACAAACCTGTTCCAGCAGCACCTGTTCGTTGGGTTCTTTCGCAGGACGGCTCAAGAGGTTACCTACACCCCCAACAGCACCCTCTACCACAATGGGAACGACAGCCAGTCCAAATGTACGCATCTTAATGGACCAAGAGGGACCACAAGCACAAGGTTGTCCACCAAAATCTGTGTTTTGTTCCCCAATGGTGGTCAGCAGGCGCAAAATATGGTCCCTAGGACAAGATCACTAAGATAGTTAGGGAGTTGTGTGGGAGCCAATGGCTCGGGGGGTCCAGACCCGTTATGAGGAAAAACCATACCGCAGAATGGTCGTTTCAGATGAGTCGGGGTACTGTATATGTGAGTGCCGTATGAAGTGGTAGATGGCAATCAGGATACAGATTTTGTCCTCTTTCACTGGGAACAAACCAATCTAGCAGTAAGAAGCATCATTGCTAGAGTTTGCCGCTGCAAGTGTGGTGAAATTTACCATCATGACTATATAAAGTTGGAGACTATTTCCCCCAAATTCTCCTAACCGGGGAGAGCATCCGTATGGTATATTAACCTTTCAGCTCTGGCTCACATCCAGACTTGGCAAGCAAATGGAGAGGCATTCTCATGCCCAGTTTTTCCAATCAGAGCCAGAAGTTTCAATGGAAAGACTTGGCAGATTAGTCAATGAGGCTTAAGCAAGGCCACCCACGTTTAGTTATTTCCCAGATTTTAAAAATGGAGGGCATCGAAATAAATGTAGAGTAAATCTTGCCAGACAACTGAAATTTGTAAGATTGGCCCAAAATATGGCCTCAGAGTTCAGGCTTCGAAAGAAGTTTGATTCAACAGAAAGTTTTAGAGATGTTAGTGGAATCTGACTTAGAAATAGTATTCTAGATATGAAGCATTAACTAGAAGAGGAACAGGAATCGAAATAATGCATCATAGTGAGGGACATGACTACAAACGATCCTAATTCATCTGAAATTGATGCGGCAGAAGATTGTGGGAAAAGAGCCTATGATCTGTGGAAGCATTAATCCATAAAGTACAACAAATTCGACTTCAGCAGTTTAAAAAGAAAGATCTCCACAGGAAATATTTTCGACTTAACTAAGGCAGTGACATTTTTGATCATCTTTGCTTGCGAGCCAACTTCCTTAAGTTACCAAAGGGTGTTAAATTCCATCTCTTGATGAAACTAAGGAAAAATATATTGCAAATGGCCATAATTCTGGTGCCATGGGATCGATAGCAATCCATTTCCAGAAATTGGAGAGGTGGCGGCCAAATGTCATTTATGTAGACTTTTCAGATACTTGTCTCTGAAAGAATATTGAGTGACTGGTAGTGATCAGAGTGGAGTAGTCAGATGCATGTGCCAACCAGAATACAGCAACCAAAAAAGACCTTAGAAGTCCCCAGCTGAATGGACGGAGAGTTTCCCACATCAGAAGGAAGACTCTGATGAAGAAGCACTGGATGATGATTCCTAGAAGCACGCCGTAAATGCAACGAATGTGTCCCCAGGTGCAGACTGTTAGTTATAAATGGTTGAACGGGCCTTTCCAGTCCGATGGGAAGCAGTATTCATAAGAGTGTGCCGAGGCGTCCCAAACCACCAAATGCTTATAACAAACAAGGCCGTATCCGGCTAATGTCAGGCAGCAGCCATTAGTCGGTTGAACCTGCAGTTGGTAAGAATTAGCTAAGCAAGAGGCCTTTCTATGAGTCCAGATCTCCCAACTATATACAGGTTGGAGAATAGTCATCTGAAAGAAGGTTGGAGAAGAATTCAGGTTTTGGTATCAAAGCCAGGAATTGGCCCTTTGGGCCCAGCTTCACGAAGGGCAGAAAACTGATCACCACCACTAAAGAACCTGAATCAGGCTTAAAAGCATGAAGACAGGGCAAACAATCTGTCATCACAGCGCAGCCCTCGAAGGTGACCTCGAAAAGAAGAAAAGAGGCGGTTCAACGTCCTGGGTCAGTAAGTTCGTGGGTACCTGGAGTCCCAGATTGGTTTGTGATGCAAAAACAAACCTAGGGAAATGCCTTCCCAAGGAAATTTTGGAAGTCAAAGTAGGATGGTTAGCCTCCTTTGGTGGCTGCCCATAACTTGGGTATTGCTGAAAACACCCAAGCAACGAAGGAACCAAGATATGGTCCCCGTTTATTTTCCAGATCCAAAGGAGAAAAATTTCAGCGTAGTAAACAACCCCAATACAGAGAGACCTGAAAGAAGCTGGAGAGAGTTCTTCGAATTGATCCAAGATAAGGAGAAGCAAGAAGAATTGAAGTCAAGACCATAATTCAAAACTAGTTTATACAAAACGAGGTGGACCGCAACAGAGAACACGTTGGGCCCAAGGTTCATTCTGAACTAAAGGCAGAAGAGAAGGAAAGTCTAGCAGGGATGGAAAAAGCTCCTAATGGAAGAGTGCAAGCGAAACCGGAAGAGATACGTGGAGTTAGCCAGAAGAAAAAATGGTGGACAGAAAGAAAATGTTCGCAAGCCTTCATGGCTGAGCAAAACATTTCTGGTTGGAAGCCAGCTTGAGGAAAAATCATTCGAGGGGCCCGTTAGCAACGAAACACCAAGAATGCATCATGCAGGATGTTTCTGAAGAAAATTTGACACCAAGGTGAACCAAGAAAGGGAAACAAGGTACAACCAGCCATACCAAGTTTGCTCGTTTCCCCCGGTAATCAGTAAACATGGTACACATTACTACCGACACAGGAAATTCCAAGCTGGAGATGGAGAATCAAAGACGGGGCAGGAAGCTGATCCGAATTCCGGTCTCCCTAGTGGAAGATTCACCAAGCGAGTATGGTGCAAGATAATTTCGAAAATGGTTACCCCAATGGAAGCTGAATATGAGAGCGAGGAAGTGGTAAGCATTAACGCCTCTCGCTATCCATTCGAAATATCCTCGAATATCCATGACCGCAAGCATGTTAAAGCCTTTGTACAT
>NW_021026366.1:102845-120758 GCF_004153795.1 Camellia sinensis | reverse complement strand
TGGATTAAGAAATATAGATGAAACTAGATTTGCATTAAATATCCATGGCTCCTTTTCAGAAGAAGAAAGCAGCCCAAAAATTATTAACAAGAAGTCTCAAAACACCATTGGCTTTATGAAGTGATTGGTGTGGGAAAACAATTATCCCAAATAGGGATTAGAACCCATAGATTTGGCAAATGGTCAACCTACTGAAGGACCATGATCCAAAATCATAGAGTTTTGCTTTTGGAGCATCCATTTGAAAGATCATGAGTGGTTATGTGCATCCCAAAAAAATTAATGGCAGATATTTAAAAACCTTATTTTCCAACTATTTGGGAAACACAGGGAACAAAATAAACAGTGAGCTACAAGAACATAAACAAGGAAATACTTTATAAAAGAGTCGGAGTACATTGATGCCACAAGTTGGCCAAAAAATCATTACAAGTTTTACTTTTTTGTACAACAGATTTCCTATTTGTAAATGATGCAACAGTGAATAGCTCAGTCAATATCTTCTTTGATCAAGCCAGTCCTTGTTTGTGATTTGCCAGTTTTGAGGTCAGTTCGGCAGTAAGGCTTGATTCACTGCAGAAAGCTCCTCTCGAGTTGACCTTCTCTCCGCAATTGAGGTTCGGAAGTGAGAAGGCAGAGGAGTGTTGTTCCTTTAAGCGGTGATACTTCAGAATGCACTTGAGAAACAAAACTTTGATCTCTGACCAATTTTCTCATCTGTGGCCTTGGGCAGCATGACAGATGCTGATGTAAAAATTCAATGGTAGCTGCTGCCTGAGATGGTGGTAGAGACATCCATAACCAGTCTGCTCCAAGTTTGCAGCATTGAAGAAACCCGTTTTTTATTATAGGCCTTTGTAGAGCCTCGAAGGGAAATCCTCGAAAAAAAGAAAGTAGCAGGTCTAGACAGGTGTCCAAGTCTATCGAAGGCACAGAAGGTTGGCTGCTAGAGGAAGGAGAAACTCTCAAAGATTTCCAGCAAAGAATCAGCTAAAACTAATGGCTCAGTCTCTCATCGAATGTTGGAGAAGTAGAAATGATGTCAAAAAGACTAGCTATCTTGCTTCAAAAATATCAATCTCATCAGTAGACATGAGGGGAGCAGAAAGAGTTGCCTTGGGGACACAGAAGATTGCATAGCGACAGGAGAAAAATGGGTGGAGCATCTTTGATGGTCTCCATTGGTCCTGGTCACCAATGAATCAAGAGAAGGAGGGCTGGAGCTAGGTAAAGATGGTGAGTCACGGATTGGAGAGCTGTCAGCACTCATCAAAGACAAGGTAGCACTTGGAGCCTCCTTGGAAAGGAGAGAGGAGCAAGACTCAGCAAAGAATAGATTGAGGAAAGTCAAGAGTCAAGAAAAGATAGGGAGCTAAACCGAGAGGAAAAGGTACAGGATGCTTGGCTCAGGAAAAAGGGTAGAAAAATCTAAAAGCCCAAAAATGGAAGTATGGTCTGAGTAGTCCCTGTATCCTGTATCTGATTGCCTTAGGGAAACTAAGAGAGTTCCATCGGGAAGATGAGCTCAGAAGTTTGCTGCTGCATGAGAAGAAATGTAAGCAATGTCAATCTTGATACCAAGGGCTATCAGAGGGAAAATCGCAAAAAGCATAAAATTACCTGCTCGAAGTATCGGCGATAATGGGGGACTTGAAGTGTAAGCTCTGCAGCTGTTGTCTTCTTACAGTTTCCCCTTTGTAGTTGTGTCAGCAGCAGCAGGTTCATCTCTCATAAACTGTTGCTGCCGCCTCTTCTCAGCTCTTTCAAAGACAATCATGGCTTTAGGATGTTCTTGCTTTATTGTCTTGATGACTGCTTTTTCGGAGGTATCTTCGACTAAGATAGGAACAAAGCAGACACCTTTTTTCTCTTCTCTATGGCCTTGGCGATTGTCTCAGAATCAGAGTCTTCGACCATATCGGAAGGAGAAACAGTCATCTTTCTTTTCCTTTTCCTCTGTGTTGGCAGGGTCTGTTTTTCTCAATTGCTTTCTCAACTTTTCCTCAAGTTCTTCAAGCTGCGATCTAGATTCCAGAGAAATGAATTCATTCTCTGACTCTCTGGCAGTTTACCGAGTCGGATGAAAGACGATCGCTCTTCTTTCTTTTAAAAGTAACTCTTCCTCTTCATCCGATCCTTCCTTTTCTTCCCCTTGAACATTGGATGTGCCTTTCTCGAGTTCAAAAAGGCTCCTTTTCTTTTGTGATGGGCCACCTCCACAAAAGAAGAATTAAAGATAAGGCAAATGCATTATGTAGAAGACGAAAGGAGAAGAGATAAGAGTATACCTTTTTTCGACGCAGGCCGAGTGACTCTGGGAGGAATTGAAGCAGCAGGAGAGCAGATGTGCCAATTCTGAAACAGTGGAGAAGTGATCTCCCCGGTTTCTTTGGGCTTGGTCACATCTAACACTGTTAATAGCTTAAAGGTGGAATGGCAGATAAATCTCCATGTTAGTTCCCCACCAGTTTTTGTACCTCTTTAACACGGTACCTGCCACATGAGGAATGAAAGGAGTGTATTCAAAGTTGGCCAAGTCATCTACAAATTTCAGAGTTGCCTCTTCTAGCCTGGATTTCCGGACTTTCAAGTCCCTTCTGGTGAGGCTGAGATTTGTGTTGCTACAGAGAGGTATTGGGACTCCTTGTGTGAGGCCAAATTGTCTAGCAAACTGAGCTGGACAGTAAGGTTCAGCAATGCATTTGTATGCCTTCGGGTTCAAAGTCCCGATAAATAGTTCTCTGGGAATTAAAATGGAAGCCCATATATCCTTGTGAGCAAGCGAAGTACAAGACTGGTCACTCAGAAAATTCCTCAACCAAGATGGACCAATGGAAAGTTCGAAGGGACAAAAACGGTAAGCAGGAAGGGAGGCTGGAAGCTGATGAAAGAAAGAGAAGTAAAAAGAAAAGGTAGAAGGGTAAAGTGAAGCATTGGCTATCTTTATGCCATGAGTAAGAGGGTTTGGCTCGGAAAATTTAAGGCATTTGGATTGTAATTCAGTAAAATAGGCGAAAAACCAAAACTGAATGATCCAGAATGGCCCCCCTTGATTAGCATCTAAGGGTTTCTCACAAAAAAGGGAGCAGACTCTATATACATGCCCTAGAACATGTGGGGCTAAGGCCACCTTTTTCTGTAAAACAAATGCTTTGGCAAGAGGGGCAAATTCAGGCATAATCCTCTGAGAAGAAGTGCAAAAAAGGAATTTACAAAGCCAATACAATAAGAAAGAAAAAAATTCCCTATCAGTCACAGGGCCCTGTCTTTTATTCTCAACCCTAGCAAAATCACTATAAGATGAGTTAAGGGAAGGGAGAGAGAAAGGGACTGTTAAATCAGGATAATCTGGTCCAAAAGGAGTGCCAATGGGAGATAGTCCCAATAAATGGCAAATATCAAGAACAGTAGGGGCCATCATCCCACATCTAAATTGGAAAAAGTTAAAGACAGGATTCCAAAAACATAGAGCAGCGGGAACAAGGAAAGGGTCTTCTGAAATAGTTACCCTAGACAGTCTGAGAGCATCGAGAAGGCAGAGTTCTTGAAGGTCCAGGGTCCTAGCAGGAATAACCCGATCATACCACTCTTGCCACTCTGGTCTCACCGTGGGCCAGCATCGGTGGGGGCGATTCATCCTCCAATTCCTCCAGTCAAGACCACCTTCATAGAGAAGACATTGGTTTTCCAGTCGGGGATACAGGGCTGGGAGTTCAGTGAGGACCTCTTTGAAAATGGGCCCAAGCACATAGTCTAACTGCACATGGCGACTAGGGACAAAGATGCGTCCATCAATAGCGCTCTTCTCCCCAGCTTTGTACTTCTCGCATTCCGCATCAATAATTCTCTTCAAGGCCACAGATGGGCTCATACGCTCTACGACTGATACTGAAGGAGAAGCCATTGACGGTATACTTTTCCTGATAACGAAACCGGGAAAAGAAGTAGAGAGAAGCCGGCGATCGGTAATAAGAGGGGTTTGTGCGATTAGAAGAGCAAGTGATTTCAGAACACGAAACAAAAGGGTTTTTAAAGCCCTCGTATTTGAAAATATATTACATGAGCTGTTAAGTATTAAAAGTACGAGTACAAAAGCTTCCTTCAACGTTGATGCTTTTGGAGGGAAAAACAAAGCCCAGTTGTTGAGGCTAGCTTCGAAGTAAGATATTTTGCTTCGAAGCCAAGTTAAACGGCTTCGAAACAGAGAAGCCAGCTTTGAAGTGGGTTGCCCTACCCAGGAAATAAAAATACTCGAGTATTTTAAGAAGGGCTTAAAGACCTGTTTCTTGAGTTTCTTTAATAAAGGTAATGTCCTTCGAAGCAAAACTTGAGTGTCTTTAAGGCTGGGATTTGGTGTTCGAAACATCAAAAGCAATAATGACAATGACTAGATGTTGACTATGGTCAAAACAGGTTTTGAATGTAAGATTGTTAGATTCGAAGCACTGTTTCCAATTGAAAGTCAGCCAAAACTCAACTCCACAAATTGGAAAGGTTACGATTGGCTCATTTAGTGTTTTATTTAAAACAATTAAGTCCAAATTTAAAGGATGAAATTGTTCGAAGTTCGAAGCTCTGAGTTGACTTTTAAAACACAAGTAAAAAAATACAAGTGAAGACAGAGTCAAACAGAGACAAATTTTGTTTATATTAAGATCAGAGTGATTACATCAGCTGACCCTATCTCGGTATGAACTCGAGCTCATAAAAATAAGGAATGGAATAAATAACAAGATCATGAAATTTGGTCCAACAATGATCAATGAACTGTTGTTCTTTCCTTATTTTATCTTCTAAATTTTCTACCATCGGCTGCATAAGTTGATGTGCTCTCACTTCATAGTACAACTCTTCAGCCTTTATTTCGAAGGCCACTTCTCTTAACCCTTGTTCCAATTCATCAATGTCTAAATCATCCCAATAGGCAGAGTCTTTATTCTTGAAATCATTGAATTCTTCCATAAAGTTCTCTGCTTCGTATTGAGTATGAATTCGAAGGAACGAAAGCTGGTCTAACGATTGTGTAGTAGCCATAGAATTGCGATGCCAGTGAAGGAGTAATGGAAGTTGGTCTAGAAACATGTGAAGTTCTGCCTGAGCAAGGGGATTAAGGACATGACCCCTAGTCAGAATATCACAAGCCCATTGAAGGTTTGTGAGGGGGACTTCATCCTCGAGTACATTGAAAGACAAGTGAGAAAAGGCTGCAAGCAGGAGTAGAGCTTGTTTTCGCTCAGCTGAGGTAGGAGGAGGTGGAGGTTTATAAGGGGGAAAGACTTTCTCCATGGATAGAGCAATCTTTAGTTTCTCTGTCCAGGAAAGAATTGGTGGGGGAGAAGGTGTGCATACTTCAACTTCGGGGGACGAAGAAGAAGATGTGGACGTTTCTGTTTCTGGGGATGATATGGGGGCAGAAGGAACAAAGGCATTAATATAATCAAGCCAGTCAGAAGAACAGAGCTTCGCCTTCTGGGCTAAGAATGATGGGTTATACCGTTGGGCTTCTTCTGGGCGTGGGGCAGTGTGCACTATCTTTGTAGGCATGGAAGATGTATACCATGCTACAAGAAGATTCTCCTCCAGACTACGCCGATGGTCAATGGGCACATAAGGATAAACAATTGAACTTCGAGCATAGGAGGGAAACTCTAAAGGGTTAGTGAACTCAACAAAATGGTGGTTGATTCGCTCCCTTAAATCAGGAGTCTCAGGTACTGACCAGTTTGTCCAATCAGAACTTCCAGAAGAGCCAGAAGAGGAAGCAGCTGCAGCTTTATCCCATACAGAAATTTGCGAAGAAGAGTTGCTCAAATCCATATTTGTAATTTTACGAATCAGAGGTTTGAGAGCTGATTGTTCGAACTGTAAAGGTAGGTCAGAAGGGAAAATTCTTATGTCTTTGATTTTAGCCTTCTGAATCAAAGGATTAAGAGCAATGTGTTCGTAATCCAAAGGTCGGTAATTTGCTAAGGCGTCCATGACCTGAATATAGAAAGGTGGGTAAAGGTGGCTAATAAATGCATGCTTTCGACGAGGAATAGCATCGACATATGACTCTTCGTATGCTTCATCATTGGAAGAAAGAATTAATTTGGCCATGAAATGTATCAGTCTGTTCGAATAATAAGACAGTGAAAGTACTTAAGGATCAAGACGAGAGTATTAATACAGATGGTTGGTGTGACAGTTGCATTTCTGGAAGATGCAAAACCCATGCACGTTCTAAGACGTGGGGAAAGGGACTCTGATCCACTAATATCACCAAGTCTTGGGTATATTAGTGCGGGGGTAATGTTGGCTAACATTTTGTACTAAGCCAGTGACAATCCGACGCGTGGCGAAGTGAGGGTAATATGGGAGACCAGGTAGGTCTTCGATCCTGATCGTACCACGTGGCAATTAATATTGGTTGTTATAAGATTGCGTAGTAGCAGATCAACAAAGAGACGTACAGTGACGTGGCTTCAACGGTTGCTCACATTTCAATTCGAATATAAGGGGGAAGCCTAACTGCAAGTGAAGGCGTAGTGGAACTACTTATAAGTAGAGATGATCAGCAACTACGGAGGAGCAGTTCGACGGTTTGAAGTACAATTCGATGGTTATCTTTGGAGAGTATAAATAGCAGGAAGGACTTCAGAGAGTGGGGGGGGGGAAATCTAAAAGAATCACTTTACATATTCCATTTCCTGTCCTTTATAGTCCTGTATTTTTAGTTTCTGCACTCACTTGCTATTTGTAGGAGTAGTTTTCGAGTATATTGCCGCTGTAATTCTCTACGGAACTGAGATCATTGTAAGTTCTTTTTATACTAATTAAATACTCCAGTTTAGTTAACTGTTCTTATGTTCAGATTTTCTGAAGTTTAATTACCAGTAAGCCACCAGTAAAAGTCCTCTTTATTGAGGCCGAAAGAACCATAACACAATCGTCTGAATAATTGTTTGGCAATTCTGTAAGGACTGATTGATCCTTGCTGGCACGCTCATAATTACGAAAGTAACCTTCGAAAGCCAAAAAAGCCAACAATTATACATAAATACAAACCGCAACTACAGTTTAATTGTACAACTTCTACTCATTTTGCGACACAAAAGTTTGTTTTCTAGCCTTTTTTTTCTTTTTTTTTGAAAAAATGTGTAAAAAAAGTAAAAAAAATGTGACTTAAAAGAGATTAAAAATCAAAAAATTAATTTTTAACCTCTTGCCCAAAGAGGCCATGGTATAATTTAAACATCAATTGGATTCTCCAACAATTGTAAATACACAAAGTTTTAAAAAAAAAAAAAACTGATTTTTAAAAAAATATAAACATCTTTTTTGTGTTTATGTTTTTCAACCTTATCGTCATTCATATATATATATATATATATATAGGATATTAAAAATAGTGTTTACTTTCAATTTTTTTTTCTCTTTCTTATGTGGCATATTCTTCTTCTTCTTCTTCTTCTTCTTCTTCTTCTTCTTTTTTTTTTTTTTTTTTTTTTTTTTTTTTTTCATGGTCCTGTCCTATGTAGCGTATCATATTTTTTAAATATGTCATAGTAATATACCGTTATACTTAATTAGTGCTAAAATAGAATATGTAAAATAATTCTACTTAATCTGAACTACCTATAAAATTAATATTTTATGAATTAATTTTCTTCTTGAAATATTAAAATTATTTTTTATTGTTTGTCTACCTTATTAATATCTTAATATTAATTTGTATTAAATTTTCTATTTAACATGAAAATTTTATTACAGAACATTTATATTTAATTTAAATTTTATATATCAATATACAATATGTATGAATAATTCAAAACGAATATTAAAGAAAAAAAAATCAATACTCTACATAATTAATTCATATATATTTTTCTTAATCTAACTACAACATATTTATATTTAATTTTTAAAAGAAATTTTATATACTTTCTATTTTTACATATTTTTATTTTCCAAATGAATATAAAATAAAATAAAATAATTAGAACCACTTTTAAATTTATGTTACTAATTCTCCTTCTAATTTAACTATTATTATTAATATCAAAATTAGTATTTATTTTACTATCTTATAATTTAATGTATATCATATAAAATCATTATATAATAATTACACTTTTATAGCAGGATAAGACTAAAATTATCAAAATACACAAATAATTTACCTAAAATTATTATATACAAATATTCAAATAACACTTTTATAGAATGATAGTGCTAATATTATTTAAATAAATAATTAGAATCATACTTTAATTTTAAATTTAAATTAAAATTATTCTTTTATAACATATACATCATAACATAAAATATTTTTTTGAAAAAGAAAATAACTGCTAATCTATAAACTGAACTAACTATTTATAAACTAGAAAAATTACCAAACAAAATTGGGAAAATTATTTATAAGTCCTATTAGGGAGACTTATGCTACATATAGTTCTACTAAAAAAACTTATGTTCCCATAAGTCCTGTAGGAAGTTTGTTGACACATTTTCTCTCAATATTAGTTGTTAATATCATAAATAATAGTAAAACCATATATAGGAAATTACATATTACCATAGATCATATCTACATAAACGTAATGTAACGTGACACATACATAAACGTAACGTGACACCTATGATCTATGGTATATAGGAAATTGAATGTTACCATAGATCATATCTACATAAACGTAATGTAACGTGATACGTACATAAACGTAACATAACGTGATACCTATGATCTATGGCAACATTCAATTTTCTATATAGGAAATTGAATGTTACCATAGATCATATTTATATGAAACGTAACGTGACACCAACATAAACCAGCAACATTTTCACATTCAATTTTAAAAAATAAAAACTCATTAAGTTTGCGAAACATAACATGACACGTTACGTTACGTTTATGTAGGTGTCACGTTACGTTACGTTTATATAGGTGTCACGTTACGTTACGTTTATGTAAGTGTCACGTCACGTTACGTTTATGTAGGATCTTGTGGAATACATTCCTATCTAAATAGGACTTGAGACTCTAAAAGAAATTACACAAGACTTAACCTACCATAAGTGTCTGAAAAATGACTTATAAATAAGTCTCCCAACAAAATTTTATGCTAGTTTTTAAATTTTTGTAAATAAAAACAAAAAAGGTGAAAACAAAATGGTTATAAGATAGATACAACTTTTGATTAATTTTCAATCTAAACCATTACCTATTTTAGTTAAATAAAATTGATAAAAAAATAGTATTTTAGTTACTAAATTCAATAAATGTCTAAAATACCATTTTTCGTTGAGTTTAATGATTAAAATATATAATTTTTCATCAATTTTACTTAACAGAGATAGCCATATGGTTTAGATTAAAAATAAATAAAAATTTTAGGATTTAAATTGATAAAATAAAAAAATGAAGGTTTATTTGTTATGAGGATCAAATACTGAATTTTTTTTTAATAATTTCCCCAAGAATATTAATTACAATATAAAATCATAATTACATAAAAACTTCCAAAGTGAGAGAGAGACTTCAAATAAAAACTGAGGGAATAAACATGAACATACATAAGTAGGAAGACTCAAACTCTTGACCTCATGATGAAACAAGAGTTATGACCAATAAACAAAGTGACCTATTTTTTGTGTTTATTCTCTTAGTTGCCCAATTTTTTTCCCCAATAATTTCGTTTATTTAAATTAAACCATATAATATAGCAGTAGTACAAGTCTAAAAAAATTTTGAGCTAAAGTGATAGCTGTGCTTATATTCCAAAATTTGTCATTTAATTAATCCCATTTGAAGAAAGAAAATTAAGCATTATAATTTTGTTATCCACCACCCATCACCAGTTCTGACAACTCTCTCCGATCACTTTTACCCAACAACTATCTCCAGACATGTTGGGCTTGTTTGGTTTGTTTTTGAGAGAGTTGTTTTTGAAAAAAAATTTAGGGAGAGAGTTTAGACATTTTTTTGGTTTGTTTGGTTGTATATTTTGGGAGAGTTGTTTTTTTTGGAGTTTCGGATGATTTGATATTCTAGGCAAATTTGAGTAGATGTGTGTGAGAGAAAAAGTAATTGAGAAGGAGAGAGAAGAGAGAAAAAGTGATTGATTGATGTGTAAGAGAGAGAAAGTGATTTTAGAAATTTTTTGAGAAAAACTCAAACCAAACAATTTTTTTAATTTTTTTTTCTAAAACTCATCTCCTAAATACAAACCAAACATACCCGTTATCTCATTAGTTTTCAAAATAAAATTTTAAAACATATATATGTACTAATACCAAATTTATTTATTTTTTTTTCTCTAAAAATAAACATGAACTTATCTAAGATTTGTAAATAAAGAGAGTTCAATTGTAGACATTTTGAAAGCCTGTTAAACTTCATCACATAGCATGAAATGGAAAAAGCAAATCCAACCAATAAACCATATTATTAAATTTTCAATTTTCTCAGTTTCCATATATATATATTTATATATTAATAATACTAAATTTTGGGCAATATGCAGATTCAATTCCAAATAAAAATGGAAACAGGAAAATCATTGAAAGAAGCAGCTGTACAAGCTGCCAAGAACTTAGAAGCAACCACTGTAATTCTTGACAGGTCAGCACACTTCCCCATGCAATCTTGGTATAATGCAACAAAAATAAAGAAAATTTTAATTAATTATTTGTTTTTATTGTCAGCCGTATTAATAAGCCTCCATTTGGGAAGTAAGTTGACTTTTTAATATTTTAGCTTTTTAAACTATTTTAGGTTGGGCTAAAAAACTTGATTTGGAAAGGATTTTTTGGCTTTTTAAATATTTTTTGTGAGAAAAGAGTGTAATGATTATGGGTTAGATGTGATGTTTTATTTATTATGACTAAAATAACTTATTTTATCTTTTATGACTAAAATAGCCAAAAAAAACTCTTGCCAAGCGGAGCCTTACATGACACTATGTCTTGTGTTTAATGATGATAAGAAAATTAAAAAAAAAAATCTGTATGATTTTTTCTGAACAACTGCTAAGGTTGAGTCCAAGCTAGCATTTTATATTTTTGAAATATTTGATGATTTAACATTATATTACTTTTATTCCAAGAGGTCATAAGTTCAAACCTTGTCTCTCTCATTATATATTATATATTGTTGGATTAATTTTTAATTGGAACCACATATTTAGATGTGTGTTATCATTTATAAGAAGCTTAAACTTAAAAGTAATCTAATTTAGTTATAAGTAGGCTTAAGGGCATGTTTGTCATGGAATTCATGTGTAGATACCATTATGTAATTTCTATTTCTATGAGGGGTGTACGAGCGCGAAATAATCTTCTCGTATAATCCTGTTGATCAAGTTTGCACTCCTCCAAACAACGTTGCTTTGCCACTTGAAAACACAAACGTGAGCTAACTGGCGGGTGTGTGCCGGAAACCCCTCCGATGCCTAAGTCAGCAACTAGACAATAGACAATAAGCTCTATGTATTCTAGAGTAAGAATTGGGATACCTGTACATAGGTCTGGTTATGAGATTTTATAGACTTTACTTGGCATAATCCTAGTAGGTTTTCAACTCTCCTTATAAGAGTCCTTCTAGGAATCACACACCCTAACCAAGTGAGATGGTTTGCACAATCCTAGTAGGACTTTAGTCTCCTTAGCAGAGTCTTCCTAGGAGTTACACTCCTATTCACTACCAACCAAGTGAGATGGTTTTGCATAATCCTAGTAGGACTCTACTCTCCTTAGCAGAGTCCTCCTAGGAGTCTCAAGCCCAAAGATAATGATTATCCCTAAAACACCCTCATCACTGCAAGCCAAGTGAGATGGCTGAACCCTTACCTCGGCTGACATTGGGATCAACCGTGCTCACATAGCTCGGTGATACTTTAAGCACCACTGTCAGTCTTGACTCTGAGATGACGCCCTGCAGAGCTCTCCTTTAGCTCGGTCCTCCCTCCACTGATACCTCGGTCCAGGATAGCTAGGTTAGGTCACTGGTAGCCCATCTCTGACCGACCTGATGTTTAGATGATCAAGGACCGTGCTACATAAATAATTACCTCGGCCCATAGTTCGGCCCAAACCAAAAATATGAGATGTCTTCTTGGCCTAAGACCGAGCTACACCAGCCCTTATCTCGGCTCATTACGCGGCCCAACTCCCAAAGAAGAACTCTTCTTAGCTCGGCCCAATTTGTTTACAAATTACCCTCTCAATTGCCCCTTAATTCCATCTGCGTAGCATAATTGAGATTATTTTTCCTCCAGTCGAGCTAAAAATACCTCACTTTGTCAAGCTAAAAAGTTGTTTGGTTTCATAGCTCGTTCGTCCCCAATAAGCCTTGTCAATTGCTCAACATGTTCTTCCACTAATTTGGCACGACGTCATTCCCAAGATACGTAGCGCACCCACATTATCCTCGTTCTCTTGTTACAACCATCATGTACCTTCAAAATTTTGAACAGCCTCGCCATTTTGCCTTCAATATTTATATCCTTCGAGTTCGCAATCATATGAGAAGGCGTTCTTTTAGTGTAACTGGGCTATATGTCCCACATTTTGTAATCATCTTCCAATTAATGAAAAATTTCGATCTCTTGGTGCGGTTACTGTGCTTCTTTTTCAATGTTTTGCATCATTCTGACTGCATGTCCAGTCGAACTCACTAGCTTCGCCGAGATACGTACCTTGGCCTCAGCTGAGCTAAGAAATGCCTAATTTGACCAAGCTAAAATACGAGCTCGGTCCCTTGTTTTTCCTTCATTGTAGTGCTTTATTTCAACTGCATGTCTGGCCGGGCTCACCAGCTTTTACTTTATCCTGCCAATCTTCATTGGTCGAGCTAACTATCATCCCGGTCAAATCGTTCAAAAATTTGTTGGTCAAACTTGCCAACTTGCTTTGGCCGAAGTAACTATCATCCCGGTCAAAGAGTGTCAAAAAATCTTGTTGGTCAAACCTGCCAACCTTCTTGAGCCGTGATCCTTATCTCGGCTGAAGAATGAAAAGGGTTGGTCAAACCTACCAACCTTCTTGAGCCTAGATCCTTATCTCGGTTGAAGAAAAAATGTGTTAGTCAAACCTTCCAACCACCTTTAGCCTAGATCCTGATCTCGGCTAAAGGATGCAAAAAAGTTTTTGTTGGTCAAACCTGCCAACCGCCTTTAGCCTAGATCCTGACCTCGGCTAAAGGGTGCAAAAAAGTGTTGGTCGAACCTGCCAACCGTCTTTAGCCTAGATCCTGATCTCGGCTAAAGGGTGCAAAAAAGTTTTGTTGGTCAAACCTGCCAACCGCCTTTAGCCTAGATCCTGATCTCGGCTAAAGGCTGCAAAAAAGTTTTGTTGGTCATACCTGCCAACTTTCTGTAACCTAGATCCTTATCTGGACTTAGGAGAGCTAAATGTTGGTTATTCCTGCCAACCTTCTTCAGCCTAGATTCTTATCTCGGCTGAAGAGAGCTAAATGTTGGTCAAACCTGCCAACTTCCTACAACCTAGATCCTTATCTCGGCTTAGGAATGAAAAAGGTATTGGTCAAACCTGCCAACCTTTTTTGTTGCCCCCCAGTCGGGCAAAGACTTATTTAGAAAGAGTTGATCAAATTTGCCAACCCACTTTGCCCCCAGTTGGGCAAAGACTTTTGCGCAGTCAGTCCTACTTGTCAACCGTGTTAACTCTCGCCAAAGGCTTTTTGTCTGGTATCACTGTTGCGCCGGACTCTGCCTTGGTGTACGCCCCATCTTTCTTTATCTGGATGTGTTGGTGCACTCTCTCTATTTGGGCTTCCATAGTAAAGGGCAGCGTCATTGTCATTGAATTCCTCAACTTATTGCCAGCCGGCACACCTCGTTTGTACTGTGCGGTAGCTAGATTTGTAGGGCAATCTCCAATTTGATTAAAAGTCTCCCAATACCGGTTATTGTAAGACCTCAATGTTTCTTTCTCGCCCATGTCTATGGAGAGAAGCTGGTCAATCTCCACTGGTGTCTTAGTGTTCGTTCTGAATCTGGTCACAAATGCCTTCGCTAGTTGCACCCACGAAGTTATGCTACCTTCTAGCAACCTTTCAAACCTCGACACTCCCATGTGTTCTAGGAGCCAATCGTTGTAGTGCGAAGACTCTACGGGGGTTGCGAGCCTAAGTGTCTTCTCTCCTTTGAGCCCTTTCAGTCCTCATTCTCTCAGGCCTGGAGTAGCGTGTCCTGGAATTCTTTGATTGTGTATCGCCCGACCTGAGGTTTCTACTTTCAGTTTGTGATGGTGTGACTTATCTGTCACGATCTTCTGAGTGGCAAGAGTGTGTGTTGCCTTTGCGTCCCTCTTTTGTTGCCACCTTTTTGCCTTTTATCTGGCTCTTCATAAACTCTATGTCAGCCGCCATTCTTCTTATTACTTCGTCTTGCTCCCTTACGCGATCTTCGAGAACCTGAGGATCCATCTTCCGCCTCTGTTTATCAGGGCTTTGAGAGTGTTGTGGACTTGAGCCTCGTCTTTCTTTCACTTCTCTTCGCGAATTCCTTTGCTGGGGATCTAATTCCGCCATGGGTGAGATAGAAGGTACACCTTCGCGCCTCCCACTCCCCTCTGGGGTTTGCCCATTAATAGCTGATTGCGGCAAGTCTTCATTGTGCGTCATTGCTTCCAACTAGAGAGGAGAGCTTGATCAAGAGGTTTTGTTCTTTGTGTAATTCCCACAGACGGCGCCAATTGTACGAGCGCGAAATAATCTTCTCGTATAATCCTGTTGATCAAGTTTGCACTCCTCCAAACAACGTTGCTTTGCTACCTGAAAACACAAACGTGAACTAACCGGCGGGTGTGTGCCGCAAACCCCTCCGATGCCTAAGTCAACAACTAGATAATAGACAATAAGCTCTGTGTATTCTAGAGTAAGAATTGAGATACCTGCACATAGGTCTGGTCATGAGCTTTTATAAACTTTACTTGGCACAATCCTAGTAGGTTTCCAACTCTCCTTATAAGAGTCATTCTAGGAATCACATACTCTACTCACTACCAACTAAGTGAGATGGTTTGCACAATCCTAGTAGGACTTTAGTCTCCTTAGCAAAGTCCTCCTAGGAGTCACACTCCTACTCTCTACCAACCAAGTGAGATGGTTTTGCATAATCCTAGTAGGACTCTACTCTCCTTAGCAGAGTCCTCCTAGGAGTCTCAAGCCCAAGGATAATGATTATCCCTAAAACACCCTCATCACTGCAAGCCAAGTGAGATGGTTGAACCCTTACCTCGGCTGACATTGGGATCAACCGTGCTCACATAGCTCGGTGATACTTAAAGCACCATTGTCAGTCTTAACTCTGAGATGACGCCCTGCAGAGCTCTCCTTTAGCTCGGTTCTCCCTCCACTAATACCTCGGTCCAAGATAGCTAGGTTAGGTCACTGGTAGCCCATCTCTGACCGGCCCGATGTTTAGATGATCAAGGACCGTGCTACATAAATAATTACCTCGGCCCATAGTTCGGCCCAAACCCGAAATATGAGATGTCTTCTTGGCCTAAGACTGAGCTACACTAGCCCTTATCTCGGCTCATTATGCGGCCCAACTCCCAAAGAAGACTCTTCCTAGCTCGACCCAATTTGTTTACAAATTACCCTCTCAAGGGGCGAAAAGAAAAATTATGATAGTTTCTAACTGCCCAACCGCCAGATGAAAAACTATAAACATTTAGGGGTAATGGTCTCCAATTTTTTCCAACAAATACATATTCTCCAAATCCTCTCTTGGAGAAAACAAAAGGCATTAAAGTAAAGAAAAGGATTGAAAGACTATCCGTAATCACGCTTCCGCCCAACCGTCATAATGGATTCAGGTATACAGCTCTCTTCGATCTCTTAATAATACAATATGATACAAGATCCGATGTTTAAGATTATTAGGATTTAATAGTATCATATAAATCATTGTGCACTCAATTAATTCTGTTTTTCTTTCCAAATGCCAGACAGAGTTACACGTGAGAAAAATTATTAATGTTATAGTCGATATGAGAAAAGCCAAGTGCAGAAACTTTTATAACATAGTTCTAAATTTAGGTATAGAATCCTTTATTCCTAAATCTTTTTGTTCATCCTACCTCAAAATATTCATAATCATATGAATATAAAAATTTCAAGACATATTCAATGACTATCAGTATTTTGAAAAAAAAAACATAAAAATTTGATGGAGAATGCTCCAAACTGTTTAAGCATATTCAACTCCAACTAAACCTTTTTTTTTTTTTTTTTTTTTTTTGGGTATGGATGGGATAATGGGTGAGACAGAGGGATGAAGAAAGACAGGAAATACATAACGGACAATCTTACATGTGCAATACTACGGCTGAAGCATGACAACAACATAGAACGTCTGAAGGAATCAAAGGCAATAAATCATGACCATCACTGTCATCATCATGCCATACATATACCCAAGAAGGAAATCTGTGACACACCTGAAACTTTTTGCAAGGGTAAGTAATGCATTAGCATTTAATAGCAATTTATTACTTGCTGCATTTTTGATTAATTCATATGATTATTTTGTGGCAGCTTATTGATAAAAATAAAGTCCAGAAGACAGAAATCAATTATAGATATATATGGATGGACAAATTTTTTTTTTGAAGGAGATCTTACTAGTAAATTTTATAAAATATTATTAATTTATGTGTATTCTGCGTTGGTAACAAACTATATTAATATAATAATTAATAAAATGATTTATTAAATATTTTTAAAAAATCCTCATTGAAGTTGATGTGATGGTGGAAATTTTGAAATTATAAACTAAAATAGTAGATTTTATTGTATATATTTAGCCGTTCCAGAATACTCTATGACATATTCTAGTTCTGGTGGTGCTTCCAATCAATAATGTAGGTGAGAAATTTTGCATAGAAAATGTTAGCTACTTTTGTTGTGTAGTTAGTGAAAGTTATCTAGTGTTCTCAAAACCCCAGGTGGCCATTTGTCCACCCATTACTCTAGAGGATCCTTACGCCTAATGAAGGCGTGCGGATCCTCTAGAGTGAAAACCCTCAAGTGATCTCTAGAGTGATTCATCCAACGGTGGAAATTAAATCTCACCAAAACAACGTCGTTTTGGTGAATAATTTGAAAAAAAAAAAAAAAAAGAGAAAGAAGAAGAAAAGAAGAAACAGCTTTAATTCAAAACATCCAAGTTCCTGCAAATATGAAGGATTAGAAGCTCTGTTTCAATTCAAAACATTAGAGAGAGAGAGAGACCTGTCTGCGACTCTCTTTCAATTCAAAAAGGGTTTTGCTGCTTCATAAACAGAGCCGCATTAGAAGCTTTAATTCAAAACATCCACCTAACATAATTTTCAATAAAGTGTGTAATTTGATGAGAGAGAGAGAGACCTGTTGAGTTTGTTTATTGATGATTCTGGTTTATTCAACAACATTCAAACACACAAACACAGTGTTGTTATCAATGGAATGGGTTATTGAGTATTTGAAGCTCCAATCGGGTAAAATTACTTAAACAACTACGCAAACCCACTGAGAGAAGGAGAGAAGAGGAGGAGGACATCGCCGCCCCGCCCCTTTCCACCCGACGCGCTGCCGCCACTGCCACACGGTTCCCCCATCGCACCTCTCCTTCCTTACTTTTCTTCTTCCTTTCTTTTCCTTCTAGATCTATATATATATATATATATAAATCAAAACAAACAAATATATAAAACATAGAGATGATATATATATAAATCAAAACAGCCGTGGCAGAGATTTAAAAACCCAGCCATGGCGAAGATTGGGGATCCTCTTCTCTCTGTCTTCTTGTCTCTCACTCACTCTGTTTTTGTTTTGGTGTTTTTTTCTCTCTCTCACTCTGTTTTTGCTCTCTCACTTCTGTGATTTAAATTATTATTTTTTTTTGATAAAATTGC
>NW_021026366.1:67071-102075 GCF_004153795.1 Camellia sinensis | reverse complement strand
GGAAATCTTGAGATGACTCTTGGATCTCAATTCTTGAGATTAGTAAAAACGGACCTCTCTTTCTCAAAGTCTCTATTGAGACTAAGTTTCTCTATCAGATTTCTTTGTGATCAAACTTTTAGTTTGGAATTGAGTTTCATTTTTGTTGTTTTTTTTTTTGATATATATATATATATTTATTTATTTATTTATTTTATTGATTTATTTAGTTATTTATTTTTTCAAAACTGGATGTCGTGCATGTGTGTTGAATGTGCTAGATAAAAAAGGGGTTGGTGAAGAAAGAAAAGAAAAGAAAAGAAAGTGGGTGTCATGATGTCGTGCATGTGTGTTGAATGTGCTAGATAAAAAAGGGGTTGGTGAAGAAAGAAAAGAAAAGAAAAGAAAGTGGGTGTCTGGATGTCGTGCATGTGTGTTGAATGTGCTAGATAAAAAAGGGGTTGGTGAAGAAAGAAAAGAAAAGAAAAGAAAGTGGGTGTCATGATGTCGTGCATGTGTGTTGAATGTGCTAGATAAAAAAGGGGTTGGTGAAGAAAGAAAAGAAAAGAAAAGAAAGTGGGTGTCATGATTTGAAAGACAGAAGATAGTGGAGGAAAATATTAAAAGAAAAAGAAAAGAGAAGAGAGGGTTGCAAGAGAGAGAAAACCAGCGAATTCAAAGGAGTGAGTATTGGGTTGTTTGGTCTGAGGAGGAGCGTGCTACATAAACAAAAGCAACGCAACAGCGGCTGGGTGCAACGCTGGGGTGCGGGATGGTCGCAAGTAGGGAGACGGACGTTGCAGGATCATCAACCACAGCGTCCCACCGGAGTTGATGGCGGAGATGAAGGCGGCGACGCAGTCTTTGATGGAGCTCCCGGTGGAGATCAAATGGCAGCGTTATACATACGCTTGGCGCAGTACAACCCAGAAAAAAAAACTTTAAACCCGAGGGTTTCCAAGTCAGGCTTCGCAGCCCGAATCGCATTCGCGAACTGAATCGTCCCGGCCAAAACGATCTGTTTGTGGATAAACGAATCGAAATTAAGCTGGACTGTTTCGATCAAGCGATTCACATTGATTTTGATATCGACGAAGACATAGAGGCAAGGGATCGAAGTGTTGTCAATGAGGACGAGGCAGCTGTGGCCGTAGTGAATGAGGAGGTCGGCGGAGAGTGCGGCGGCGGAGAGGTCGTTGACGCAACAAGCGCCGTAGGTGACGTCGCCGAGGATGAAGTAGGAGTCGACGGCGGCGAAGGAAGTTGCTGTTGTTGATAGTTCTGTATTAGGGTTTTGAGGTGGTGGTGGTGAGAGCTCTGCTTCTGCCTTGTTCTCCATTTTCAGTCGCAGTTGGGAGGGAGAGCGAGAGAGAGAGAGAAAAGGCATGTGTAGAGGTCCGGCGGGCGGCCAAGGCGAGACTGCCGCCCGCCGGTGAAGCAGAATGACTAAGCTGTTAACTTGGCTCTGATACCATGTAAAATTGAAGTATTATTGATTGATTGATATATTACAATTGATTGATGTATTGATGTCTTACAAGATTGATACATTACAATTCCTATACAATCTATATATAGAAGAAAATGTGGTAGTAGGTGTAGTGGAGGTGATAGTGGGTTAGGTGAAGTGGAGTGTGTGGTGAAGTGGAGGTAGGTGAAGTGGAGTGTGTAGTGGAGTAGGTGAAGGTAAATTCTAACAATTGATGATTCTGGTTTATTCAACAGCATTCAAAAACACAAACACAGTGTTGTTATCAATGGAATGGGTTTGATTTTGAAGCTCCAATCGAGTAAAACTCCTTAAACAACTACACAAACCCACTGAGAGAAGGAGAGAAGAGAAGGAGGACATCGCCGCCCCGCCCCTTCCCACCCCGAACGCGCTGCCGCCGTTGCCATACGGCTCCCCCGTCGCACCTCTCCTTCCTCCCTTTTCCTCTTCTTTTCTTTTCCTTCTAGATATATATATATATATATATATAAATCAAAACAAACAAATATATAAAACATAGAGATGATATATATAAACATATATAAATCAAAACAGCCAAGGTAGAGATTTGAAAACCCAGCCCTAGCAGATTGGGGATCCTTCTTCTCTCTCTCTTCTTGTCTCTTTCTCACTCTGTTTTTGTTTTGTTTTTTTTTTTTTCAAATTACTCACCAAAACGACGTCGTTTTGGTGAGTTGAATCTCAGCCCTTGGTCTGATGAGTGGGACACGTGTCGATTGCTTGTTTTGCACTGTAGGAGATCACTGTAGAAACATTACTCTAGAGGATCCTTACGCCTAATGAAGGGTATGTCACCGGTGAACACTTGAATGCTCGTAATTAGATGAGCCCATGACCACATTGGTATTCGTGACCTACTTATGGTAATTTATGGAAGTTGAGAAATAAAGAATGCCCTACAATTAAAAATGAGAGAAGTTAGGGATTATAAAAAAAAATTCATGAAAATGATCATAAAAGAGTTATGATCCTTGGATTACCTTAATTAGTGTGTGGTGCTTTATTCTAAGTGCAATTCAAGGGTCACAAAACTTTCATGAAATATTTTTCATGATACCTAGCATTGCTGATTAAAAATCTATCATACTTAATCAAGAGACATGAAAAGAACAAAAACAAAGGAACTACAAATCACACACACAAACAAGAACAAAAGATTTATTTACATGTTTCATCCCAAAATTTATGACCATGATGCTGTGATTTCCACTATAAAAAAATGATTAAAAAAATGTAAAGATAGCCACTTTCCCTCAACTATATATATATATATATATTTAAAAAAAGAAAAGAAAATAGAAGTCACAAGTGCAAAAATATTTAAAAAAATTCTTACTTCTAGTTGAGTGGTTAGTATTTATCATAATCCACACTACTCAACACTTACCTAGTTTGTTATAGTTCTTTATTTGTCGAGAGCACTTAATGATACATGATATTCTAAAATTACTTAATAATTTTTCATTTATATACACTAATAACAATTTTTTATTTTATTTTATTTAAATTATCAGAGTTCACTTATGAGGAGCTGAGAGTAGCAACAAATAATTTCTCCCCAGAGAATTTGGTATCAAAAGGAGAATATGATTGCAAGAGAGTGTACAAAGGAGAGTTACCAAATGGAATGGAGGTAATAATTAAAGAACATAGCTTCTACGCGGACATGGTGAGAAGAGATACCTCGAAAAGCACAAACCTAAAAGACTTCAAGTCCGAGGTCCAAGCTCTTGGGAAACTCCGACACGACAACATAGTCATGCTGTTGGGATCGTGCTCACAACTGGGTCTTAGGTTGCTTGTTTATCAATATGTCTGCGCCGACTCTTCTCTCGACCAGATCCTCTCAAGTAAGTTTTTTTTTTTTTTTTTTTGGGGGGTCTTTAATGATTATTTTTTAAAAATTATATCAATTTTTTTAATTTTTTCAATCCATCTCGTATAGATGAATTTAAAAAATATTTTTAAAAAATAAAATTCTAAAAAGAATAATAAAAAAGTTAAAATAAGTCAAAAAATATTATTTTTGTCTTTTCTTGAACTTTTTAAAATGTTTTGATTCGTCTCGAAACACCCACTTTTATCTATAAAATAAATTACACTTCTTACTCCTATAATTTAACTTAAATTTCACTTTGATTTTTTCTTATTCATTATAATAAATTAAAGTTTTAGAGTTAAAAAATTAAGGACAATATTTTTGTGACAAAAAACAACTCAGATAAACTATACCAAATATTTAAGTCGATCTGATGAAAAAATTGTATAAACTATAAGCTACTCAGATAAGTTGTACATTATCTATTAAAAAATTAAGTCTATCTAATATTCATAAGTTCATAACATTTTTATTTTATCATATTTGTCTCAAAAAAATAAATAATAAATATATTGTTGAAAGTAGACCATCCGATAATCCAATTCTCTCAAATTCATATTAAAATATCAAAGACTTTTATATAAGAGAGATTATATTCGGGAGATCAACAATATATTTAGCCCTAAAAATTGAAATTAATTATTATAAACTTTTGTAGAGAAACGTGAAGAACTGCCATGGGAAGCAAGATTGAAAGTTGCAGCTGGGGCAGCTAGAGGATTACAGTATCTGCACAGACACAACTTCTATGGAAATGTCAGATCTTACAACATCTTCATAACCCATGACCACCACCCACTGGTAATAGCCTCATATTTCAAAAATTCACTACATTTTTGTATTTAATAAAAAAAATTAAAAATATTTTACATTAAAAGAATTTAGAAAAAAAAATTAAAATTATCACCCTTATAACAAAATAAAATTTTAATTTTATCAATTGGAATATTAATTTTTTTTATTTATTTTCAATCTAAACTATTGGTCTATTTTCGTTAATTAAATCTAATAAAAAAAATATATTTTCATCATTAAACTCAATAAAAATGGGTATTTTAGATATTTTATGTATACCATTGAGTTTAATAACTAAAATATATATATTTTTGATAGATTTAAAAACAAAAAAAATTAATTTAGATTGAAAATAAATCAAAAGATTATGATTTAAATTAATAAAATTAAAAACACAGTATTTATTTTATTATAAAATATAAGAAAAATTACACATCAGTGGACATTAGAAAAACTATTTATAAAAAAATGATAAACATTACAATATTAATAATTAAAATTATAATTTTTTTTAACATTTTCGTAAATATTTTTTTCAGATCTCCATTGATATGTAATTCTTCTTAAAATATAATGGTCAAACTCTAATATGCTTTTTTAGTTTTTTCAAAAAAAATTTAAAAAATTGATTAAGGTATAATTTTTTTTATGAAATTAACAAAATAAAAAATTTAAAAACTGCATTTGAGATATCAAAACCAATTTAATAGTTTTGAGTGTTATTTTTCAACATCTATATATGACATTGACTATATATATATACATATATGTATATTATGTATAGTTGGGAAATTTTGGAGTGACAAGAAACCAATACGAGGAGGAATCAACATCAGAACAGGGATCAGGGAAGAGGGCGATGACAACTTTCGAATATCTAGCCCCTGAATTTGAAGAAATTGGCAAAGATACCTCCAAAAGTGACATTTATGCTTTTGGGGTTGTTCTCCTACAACTCATCACTGGTCGGAGGACTACTCAAGATACACGTGGCCTTAGTTTCATGAGATGGGTATGTATCAACTTTTTTTTTTTTTTTTTTTAATTTTTTTTATACCTTGATAATCTATGACTTTTTTATGTTTTGTCCCTTTAAACTTTAAAATTCAATAATTAACTATTTCAAAATATTATCTTATTATAATTAATTCCTTCTGTTAGGATTTTATATAAAATTAGCTAGTATATAAAATATATGACACATTCATTGAATTTTAAAATAATAATGCTCTTATCTATAGTAATCTCATTTGCACGTTGACACTAAAATAAGAGAGATAAAGTGCAAATGTGATTACTTGTCTTAAAAAAATCAATAACCTATATTATTATTCTAAAAAGCAATAAGTGTGTCATGTGCTTCACATATAATTTGATTCCGTTTATATTTCAAGACAAAATAATAGTTTCATGTGGTTAACTATTGAGTTATAAAGTTTAGAACGAGACAAAATACAAATAAGTCATAATTTAAAAAGATTTACTATAATTTATCTTTCTTTTTTTTTTGGTATTAGGATATGTATCAACTTTTATCCCCACACCACATCCCTCTTCTATATATATATATATATATTAGGAGTTTGTACTTACTTTAAGTTGTTAAATTTATAAAATATTAATTTTGATTTGAATAGAAACCAAGTCAGTTATAGGAATCAATTACATGAGGATATTTTGGATAATTTAGAAATACAAAATTCTATTTGATATTAAGGAAAAAAAAGACCTCAAGACACCATCTCTTTATATATCGTATAAATATAAATATATTAGGAAAAACTACACTATTGGGAGGTTGGGAAAGTATATATCAAAAGATGATAATTTTTTTAGGGTGTAATTTTGGCTCTTTTTTTTTTTTTTGGTTGAAAAACTTATATATTTTAAAGGCAATTACAAGTAATTACAAATCAGGGTAGTTGACTAAAAATATATCAATCAGCTCTATTAACTAAATTTATTTACCTACAGGTCCTGACTAATAAATTTATTACTGTAAATTTATTTATAAAAATAAGAGAAATTGATAAATTTATCAATAAGATTTAATAGATAATAAATCTTATAAGTAGGTTCCATTGATAAGTTACCCAAGTATTAGATGGGGTGCAATTCTTTCCCGTGTAAGTTGCGCTCCATAAAAATTCTCACTTTCTGTAACTGTTAGTCATACTTATTGGTAGTTTTACCTGTATTTTACAAAAATATGTGCAAGTTTTTTCTGTGTAGAAAATCACAATAAAAGTTACATCCCACAAAATTTTTTACTTTTTATAAATATTTACTCCACTACCTACTTATTCGCCGTATAAATTCTTAAATTTACAATGAACTGATACACATTTAAAACCAATCGATTCATATTTGATTTTCATTTTCAACTAACATAAAAAAAAAAATCAAATCGATTTTATCTTACAATTTGTTTGTTATATAGGGAAGACCACTTGTGGAAGAAAAGAAGTATCCAGAATTAATTGATCCAATGTTGATAGAGTCACATAACCTTCATCAATTCTATTGGATGGTCCATGTGGTGGACAAATGTATCAAATGGGAACCTCGTACAAGACCCTCAATTGACAAGGTATCAATCAATAAGTCCTAAAACACTAAAACTAACTGTGTACAAGTGCAAGTTTTGTTGGGTGCAAGTGATATTTGTACTTAGTACAAGTGTAGTGTATACACAAGTGCAAGTTTTAGATGTGCCCAATACAAGTATAAATTGTGTAGGATTATGAACACTTGTCACTTGCATCATACATATGCTGCACTTGCACTGAGCACAACTTATATATATGTAGTTCTTTCACTACAGAATTCATAACCACATGTTATTCAATTGATCTTGGATGATATATATTGCCACAGATTGTGACCACTCTTTCATGCATAGCTCAAGGTTGCAACATTGACTTCTCTTCACCTGATTCTCAAGGCAGTGAAAATAATCATCAATATGTCTGATTATGAAAGAGCCATCAATCTCCGACATTAATTAAATGATTAAAGTTTCTCTCAATCTCTCTCTCAGTATAACGGTAATATCACGTCATTAGTAATATGTAATATCCTCAACCAATAATAAAACTATATAACAATAGATTCTACTGTTCAAATGAAATTGAGTGTTCTAAAATAATTTGTAATCATGACATATACAATGTGAGATATATTAATTTGTTATTGGATAGTGATACTACTTATCGGTGATCACGTGATATCATCACTGTATTAATTTTTTTTTCCTTCTCTCATGATACACTACCATGAGATAATGTTCATGTAAGTTGGATTCTAAAAATATCAATTGGCATTGAGGCTGTAAATAGCTTTAAAACTCAATAGAGGACTTCTCAAATTGGAAGCAAAAGTATTTTGAAATGCCTCATCGAATTGATGTACCTGTGTTTATGTATTATTATCAAGTAATTACTGATTCTTCATTTTCAGCATCAAGGTTTTTTGAATGGATGTAAATGTTCACTGGGAGACAAATTTAAAGACAATTTCATGATTCGGGGATAATTTTTACAATAGTCTTTTTTATAATTTTTTTTAAACAATAATTAAAGGGTAATTCTTCTATTTGTCTAGAAAATGAATTGGGTAAATTATACTAATAGCCCCTACATTTGTTTTGTGTCATTTTGGTATGTATATACTTTTAATTAGCTTAATTTTGATCTTTAATGTTATATTTTGTATCAATTTAGTCCAATTGATAACATTATTAGTTTTTTTTATTATCATTGAATTAGTTGAGATTAACTCATTGAGTTGAACAAATTTATAATTTTGCCTCTAAAAATATGCCACATGTCATTAATATGCATGTTTTATTAAAAAAATGTTAGCAATTGTAATCAATTAGACAAACTGAATCAAAATCATAAATTCTATTAAAATTGAATCTATTAAAATTATAAAAATTAAAATGACAACAAATCAAAATACAGAAACTACCAACTTAATTTATCCAAATAAATTTTTGGACCAATTTTATCACTAATTGCAAAAAATGTTGACTTTCTCTCCTATTTAATATGTCAATTCAAAGAGGGTCATCCTTATCTAATTTTAGCAATTTTAAATTTATTTCTTTTATATGTAACTGTCATTCATATATTTTTATTTGATTGATTTTATTTATGAATCATTTGAAATCGACCTTCTGTTAGGAGGGAATAATAAAAATAATTTGGGTTATTGTACGGTAAAATTAAATAGCGACTCTAAGCATATTGGATCCAAGTGAGCGATCAGATTATTTGTCTTATTAATTCTTTTAGCCTATGTTATTTTTATTGGCTATTTTATCCAAAAGTCATTTTCCCAAACACTCCCATAGTAAATCGGCTAAACTATCAATAGATTCTAATAGTTAAATTTATTTTCATCAAGTCCTATTAAAAATAAATCTTAATAAAATCATTATTAAAAATAATTTTTTATGATAATTTTTCACGTGTCGTTAAAAATTGATAATTAGTAACTTTTTTTGTCACAATTTTATAAATTATAGTTAAAATTTACAATTAGTAATGCTTTTCTGTGACAAAATATTCAAACTAAAGTTAAAACTTAATGACCTTTTTTTGTCAATTTTTTTTTTAACTATCGCTAAAACTTATAATTAACGACTTTTTTTGATAATTTTTAAACTATCCTTAAAAATTAATAATTAGTAATATTTTTTAATAGTGTTAGATAAAAAAATATCATTAATTATTATAAAACCTATCAGTCAATAAGTTCAAATATTAAGACAAACACGTAAATCTCCCCCAATGGATCCATCATGGGCTCGGATAAAGACTTTCTGGATGTTGGTCATTGGTTCAATTCAAGTTCGCTTTCTAAATCAGTTGAAAAGGGTTTGAAGAGAGCAAACCTGCAAAAACTATGGCCTTGTTTGGTTTGTGTTTCGGAAAAAATTTTCGTACTTTTTATCTCAAAACATGTTTCTCAAATACAAACCAAACAATGCCTATATCCTCAAGCCTACACATCAAGCGAAATTTGACACGCTTACATCTCCTAATTACCCCTATCAACTCCTTTCTGGATTCGATCTTGCTAGCCATTGAATGGGTGATTTTAAGTGTTGGCTAGAGTTGAGATAAATTGATGGTGGTCGTCGTGGTGGAGGAGATGGAGGAGTGGAATTTACAAATTGTAGGTCTCAAGAGTTCAGGGTTTCGGCTATTTCAGAGTCGAGGGCAGATGTAAGCGACGGGGGAAGCAAGGCAACTTCATATTCAATTAAGCTTAGAGACCGGCATTAAGGGAGGTAAAAGGAAAGAAAACCTATCAAGGACATTTACAACTTAGGCCAAATCTTTTTTGAAAAAGTACAAAAAAAAAAACAAGCAGTAGTACATGTTTAGAGAATGATACGCCAAACCATTCTGCGATTATTACAGCTATAATTTATATTCTCAATATGAAGATATACGGATAGAATCAGTTCCTGGCATCCGGAGATTGTTTGATTCTATTTGCAAATCGAAAGAAGTAAAAGAATGTGGAGACAGTATGACATTCATGTTCACACCAGCACCGTCAACTGCGCTTTTGACAGGACTTACCTGCATAGAATGAGAACCATAAATTTCTAAAGATTAGAACCATTGATCCATAATATATAAATTTCTCAATATCTGCGTGTTTTTTAGTAACATGAACTTCAAACAGTATAAATATGTAATTTATTTATATGACTTGTGTGTCACCATGGAAGAACTCAAGAAAGAAGATGGAATAATTATTGGAGACAAGTTTAATGAGAGTAATCTTATTAGAAAATAAAACATATGGATAAACAAATGCTAATGAACATTTAAGGAACAAATGGCAACTACTTGATGAATTAGCACAATACCAAAAATAAATTTAAAATAAGTATCAAAATTAGTTAATTGCTTGAATGGTTTGCCGGGAGGATACTAGAAGTAACAGTTTTTCATTACCTTCACAAGATTATCCAAGAGTACATGGAAATTTCAAATAACAATGGGTGTGCATGGGTCCAGCTAAACCAAGTAATCTGACCAGACCAACTGACCTGTGAAGCTTACAGACGGTTTCGATCATAATTACAGTCGGCTATGGATTTGAAATGTCAACCCGTGCAATTTGCGGTTCGAATAACGGATTACATATTGTTGAAACCAATCAAAACTGGCCAACCGAATTATGCTTATCAATAACCTTATCCCTCCACATGGCATCATATAATTAATTCCTTAGATTACACTTATTCATCACTCAACATACTGACCAAATCATTAAAGACTTTTCAATTTTCATCTTCTTCCATTTTTTCCTTAAACCTTTTTTTCTCTGCAACTTCACCTCACCATTTTTCCTTCACCGTTTTCTTCCCCCCTCCCCCCACATCAACTAACGACTCAATGTTTTTGCAAAGTCATCACCATTGGGACTCATTGCCGAACTCGTCATCACCGGAACTCATTGCCGATCTCGGAGGATCATGGCTGAACTCGTCTCTCTCAGATCTGTATTTTTTCTAGTGAGACATTGGATTTTTTTGTTTTTTATAAACATCCCTCACAGATCTACGTTTATACATATATGTATATATCTCATTTCTTGCTTCAAATATATTTATATTTTTTTTTATATCTCCGAATTTCTTGTTTCAGATGTGTTTGTAGATATGAATTTTTCTCAATTTTTCTTCCACTTCTACTTTTGCGGTTCTACATTCACCTGCCCGACACCGACCACCAAACCTAAGGCTTGACTCGGTCGATTTTGAAGGGGAGATCGGTCGATAGCGGATAAGAAGACTCTCAACCCGAAATGTTCGGTTCGGATGATGGGTGAAGGGTAAACCCAACCCAACGCGACCCGTGCACACCCAGCAGATGAACGAAGTGGATTAGTACTCTTAAGTTCTTTTATGGCATTATCATTAACGAGGTTGACAGAAATTAAAATTTGAAGGAGCAAAATGAGATTTTGGTAAAAGTGCAACAAATAAAGTGAGATTTTTTTTATGAAAGTGTAGGGGTTCTAACGAGTCGAATAAAATATTATGTATGGCTTACATGATAATTTTTGTAAGCCTTATTAACGTTAGATGGACGGGAGGGTGACATTCCAACTTAAAGCGTAAAAGGTTGACTGTCACAATTGAAAATGGAGGGGCTAAAGTGAGATTGTGATGAAAGTGCAAGAGTGCCAAGTGTAATTAACCCAAACAAGTAAGGGTGTGATGATTATGAGATTTTTGCTCATAAAAGGAAAATCTTATTCATGTCATGTAGCAAACCACCAGAAGGTAGGATAAGACTTGGCTGACTCGAGTTAATTGCCACTATCATATTTTATCCCCACATCAGTGAAGTCAACAAAATCTTATGTTTACTATCAGAAGAACAATTATCTTAGATGCACTATCGACTCAATGTTTTGGCTAGATAAAGAAAACAAAAAGACAAATCGGTGCTTAATCACTGCATTAATGAAAGGGCTTTGGCTAGATAAAGAAAACAATAAGACAAATCGGTGCTTAATCACTGCATTAATGAAAGGGCTTCTATGCACTCGTATCTTTTATATTCTATACCTAGCCATTTTCCTGAAATGAAGAATCGGGACAAGGGATTCAAGCCAAATGTGAACAACACGCGTGAAATATAAATTACTTGCTTTCCTATTTTTGTATGATGATTTAAGATGGCGTAGATACCTTTTTTGGATCTTTGAAGGAATTCTCATCCATCAGATTGCTAGATGCAAGTACAGTCTTTGTTGATCCAAATGATAGGAATGAGTTTGGCGCCAATCCATCAGTTGAAATTGTTAAATTCACAGCATTGATCCCAAAGTTCACTACCTGGAAATAAAGAAAAAAAAAAATAGCCCAAATAAATACTGAGACATGTAAATGAGATATTAAAGCAAATGTGTTCACTTTGATTATTAATAAATAGAAGGCAGGCTGTTTCTCATGTCCACGGGGGGGTGGGGGTTGTGGTGCTGATGATGCACCTAGTGATTTCAGATCGACTGATTAAACTCCAAAAAAGCTGATGATGCACCTAATGATTTCAGATCGACTGATTAAACTCCAAATAATAATTCTTGACTATCTTCTTTCATTCATTTAAAGAAAAACAAACATAAGAAGAAAAAGAAGAAGCTAAACGCACAAGACTCATGACAGATGGTTAACCATATGAGATTAGCTAATCATGGTAATCCATCAATGTGAATGAAACTTGAATGCTCCTGTTCTTTTGCACTTCATATTGCCTTCTACACCAACCATCTATTGGAAAAATAATTTGATAAAGTAAACGAGTTGGTTGGGTTCATTTGTCCAACCCGTAGGGCTGTATCCAATTCAACCCAACCCATTTATTAGATGGGTGGGTTTGGGTTGGGTTGTTTTAAATATATAACCTGTTTTGACCCTCCCAAACCAAACCCATTTTCCACCTCTAGAGATTACTAATTATAACACCAAAGTTGAATTGGTGGGTAGAGTATGCTTTTAACAAGCAGTACAAAACATAAGAATATTCTGGGGTTTGATATGAGAAAATTAAAACCTTTATTCTTAAATAATTCTTATCATCCTCTGACCAAGCAATAGCAGAAGCAACTAGCGAGCTTGAAGAATTGGCCTTTAGTGTTGAATTAAGCAGAGTAGCACCACTTGATTCTATGAAAAAGTGTTGCATCCAATAACTAGGAGTTCCATACTGCTGGAAGGAGTTAAAAACAATTGCATCCGGGATCCACCTTTAAGAAAGCAACACTAACATATGAGGATAATTATTACAAAACAACACCATGAGATAACATAACAGTGAAAAGGTTTTAGAGAAAAAGAATGACAACATACCTTCTGTCATTGGTATTCACAAATAGGGGTGCATAGCTTGCCATTTCAACAATATCGCTGCATTTGAAGGATCAAATTCAAATCCTCAGAAATCAAAGCAATATATCATGAAATTGAGACAAAAAAATGAGAGAAGCTATGATGACTAAATATATGTGTATACACAAATACATGTGTATGCGTGTGTGTGCGCGCATGTCATTTAAAAAAAATGAAAAAAAAATATAACAACTAGGTTCCACTTCATTTTCCAAACCAGTGAAGCAATTTACTTGACCATGAAAAGGAAAGAATAAGCACAAGTCATCACACTTCAAGATACTCTGGAATCTGGATGAATTATCTTCGTGGACTAAAAGGTCTGAGGCAAAGATTTAACGAAGTTACTAAACTCGTGCACATATTACTATTGAACCTTGACTACTTTAAAAAGGAAAGAAAGGCTTTGAAGCTGACTTCAAGATATTTTCTTAAAAAGGATGCTTGCCTCCCACTAGCATGAGCATCTATTAGAGAAGCTATTTTGGTCATTACTGATTAGGACCACAAAATTGATCGGATACCATTCCTGAATCCTGAATATTTAAAGTCATTTTTACATATAGGGAAGTAAGACTGATGGCATGTGTAATGCACACCCACAACCAATATTGTCAACACAACTAAATGCCAAGGGGCATAAATCAGCTTAACATCTCCTATAAAAGTGGCAATGACACGTTGACAATCACACATAAATAATTAAAAAAATTAAGGTTTCCTTTTTGACAACATAGCTAAGACTTTGTTAAACCTGTCATCTCTATTGTTGTACGAGTATATGAAACATGTTAGGAAGGAACATATACATGATATTTTCAACCAAAACAAAAAATATCTTATAAATGCACAGTTTAAGCCCAAAGGATGCACATCGACAAATAGTGAAGAAGCCAAAGTCTTGGAAGAGTACAATTTACCTGTTCCTTTCTACTCCAATAAGGAAACCAGCCTCAGCCAGTGCCGCTAAAAGGCTTCCTGTACCAGCATCTTTTCCAGTCACAGCATACTCACTTACAAAAGCCTGAAAATCAATTAATGGCAAGACTATTCACAAGCATTCCCCAAAGCCTTCTTTTTTTCTTTTTTCAAATATATTTTCAGAACCAGTTTCATTAACAAATAAAAGGAAGATTAACATACCTTCGGACCACTACGAGATGTATGATCAAATTTATGAGCCAAAGAAAACACACTGTTTGAATCACTGTAAATCTAACCAACAAATAAAAAATAAGACAAGAATTCTTGCCATGTAGCCAAACTGACGGACCAATGATTAACATTGGAATATAAACAATTTATATGCAAAAAAAAAAAATGAAAGATGAAATATTATTGACATATGTGCCAAAGTTCAAATCTCACATGATAATCATAAAAATCAGCAGGGTGATCCAATTGTCGATTAGACCCATCACAGTTTGATATTATTTTGATGTCTGGATAAGCAAGTTTTATAGCATAATAAAACTTGAGGTAATTTCCTGGCACATACACAAACAGAAGCATGTTAATACATCAAGAAAAATCCATCTTTCATAATTTTCACAATATTTCACATTTGATTTTTTAAGGTGTGATTTGATTAGAAGGAATAATAGTTTTCACCACTACAGTACTGTATGCACCATGCTATTGAAATAGCAATAATAAGACCCACTACCCATAAACTAGTTATTAAATAACCGATAAAGCAATTCCATGAAAAGCAGGGTGGTTATTGGCACTAAAAGGGTCATAATAGAGATTGGTAGATCTCAAGCAAAAAAATTGAAGCAATATATTTTAATAGCGAATTAAAGTGATGATTAATACAACTTCTATTGGCAAGATGAGAATTACAAATCAGAACGATAGGTATTGCAAAAGAAAAATTAAAGGAAGGCAGAATGATGTTTCAGACTAACTTGGTCATTTGAAAATTTTTGAGAGAGACAACAATATTATTCCAAGTGCACAAAATATGAAGATCTCAGAAATTCCCTAGGATGAAACTTTATAAATTCTACCTAAATTTAGAGAACAAAACAGATCATACAAGGCAGATCAGTTGTGTCTTATAATATCTTCAAGCACTAACTTATCAAAAAAAAAAAAAAAATAATGTTTTCAAACACTACCACACATCTCTTTTCACTCTCCAAAATTTTCTCAACATCAACCATGAATGTGATTTTCAAATTTTAGCACAAGATTAAATAAATGGAGATTTTGCTGCAATTATAATGATTAGTTGAGACTTGATCAACACCACAAGAAATTAATTTTGTAGGATCCATCTTTAATGCAATCCAAATCGCACTGACCCTTGCTCAACCATGTTGTCTCAACTTCACTTTTGTTCAATTTGTTTGACATTCAATTTTTTTTCTCCATCAGATGTGCAAATCTAGCCATTACTCTATGCAATTTCCATCTTGATTTTAAAACCAAAGTAGAGTAGAGTCAATCTAAAAGCAAAACATGTAATTCTGAAAAATGATAAATCCTCAAATAATGGGAACAAGATTTAAACCAAAAAAGTGAATTGTCTACACACGATTTATAACAATAAAACATTTTTCAAAAAATTTAATAGAACTTAAAACCAACCAAAAAAAAAAAAAAATTGAAAGCAGTTCATAGGTTAAACAAGACATGCATGAAACTCTTGACCCCCCAATTTTGTAATGAAATTGCGTACACACAAAAATGATCAAGGGTGCAAGTAACCTAGACATTTTTACTCATACAAATAAATGAAGCAGAAAAAAAGAAAGCAGCATGGAAACATGGTAATTTTCTTGTTTAACTCCAATGATAAGTAATCCCCCTTCCCCTTCAATTCCCTCACTTCCATCCCTACCCAAAGACCAGCACTAGAATCCCATGATTGGCTGGATCACAAAAGGGGAGAGGAGCTCAATCATCTTCATATATCAACTGTAGACTTTGTGCAGTAATTTCTTAAAGGATATCAGCTTTAAATTGGAAAAGTCGTCTATGCATTATGCTATATATGTTTTGTAAATACATGGGTCATTGATATCATTTGATTTGACAATAAAATATGTTACCAGACAATAATGACTAAAAAAAAATGCATACCACGGTAATTCTTCTTCCCACAGTCTTCATTCCCAGAAGCAACATATTTCAAGTCAAAAGGTTCCGAGTGTCCCATTGCAGCTCGAACAGAACCCCATGTTGAGTCAGAATCACCCCTAGCAAACTCAATACTATCGAGGACTTCCTACAATCAAGACAAACAAAATTTAAGAATGAAATATATTACAACAGAGATTGCAATAATATTACACCCAGTGAACGGGGCTTACTTTTGGAAGACACAAACAACACAAAAGCTTTAACAATATGATACCTTATAGTAACACTGGATACTTAACATGATACTAATAGATTCTTAACATGTATAGGTTTCATAACTATAGCAAGAGTGTTTGTCATATTCCTCCACCAAAAGTCTAACTAAAAGAATTCATGAATCTAAAGATCAAAACAGAACATTCATGTTAAGAGATGAGTTAATACAAATGCATAATTGATCATTAATAGATGACCGGTCACAGCCATATCAAGCCAAATTCATAAAAGCTTATCAAAGTCAAATGGTTTCGACAATGGATTAGTATATCAGCATTTAACCAACCATTTTCAACAACACCAAGGTATGAATGAATTAAGCTAACCTATAACAACATCATTTTCATCTAATAACAAGTAACCTTGTGTTTTGACTCTACTTTTACAAGTCACAAGTTTTTTCTTTTCTTTATTTCACTTGGGTATATTAATCCTAGCCTTAATTAGAAGCTCTATTATCATAATCTTACGATTCGCGATTCGATTCGCATTTTTTGCAAAAATGATACAAATCTATTGGTGAATCTATTTTGGAAATGAATCTCTAATGAATCGCACGATTCACAATTCGATTCAGTAAGACGCAACATGCTTTTAATCTTTATTCTTATTTTTTTTCTTTAAATAATCATAATATATCTTATTTAGAAAAAGTATGTATACTTATTGTCCAAATATTAATATCGTTGTCAAATTATTATTATTTTGAAAATTGAGAATTTGTCTTTGTTTACTGTCTTTATTAAGAATGGTTGGTAAGAAATATCTAAAAACGGGAAAAAGTTACATGGCGATTCTACATAGGAACATTTGTTAACTTCTTCCTATTAAACTACATGATCATCATTCAAAACAACATTTTCATTGACTTCAGTCTAAATATTTTATATTCATAAGATATATTTAACAACTAAGTGTTTAGATATATTTTTCCAAGTAATTTAGAAAAAGTAACCGAATCTTTACAATTCACGATTTGATTTGATTTGATTTGCGATTCGGTACAAGGCTATTTCGATTCACGATTCGAATCCTGATTTGACAACTATGATTAGAAGCATGATTAGCATCAACTACTATTAACATTCATGGCATATGAAAATTAGAAAGAATAATTTCGGAATATTTTCTATAACTACAATATCTGATTAGTTCAGCAGTTCTGTACATAGGAAGCAGAAAATTGCCAGACATACTTGCAGAAAAGGTGAAATGCTAGAAGTATCCACTTGATCATTATGGCTTATTCCTGTGGAAAATTGAACACCACACAAAAAAATAAATAAATCAAATAACAATAAATATATTCATTGACAAAAGAAAAACTTAAAAGAAAAAATCAGAAAAATAGAAGTATTTGGGGAGTACCATTATTGAATACCCATACCGGTGCTGCACCAAGGTCTTCTGCAAGCTGCAGAAGCAAAATGGTAACACGAGACAAACAACTTAAGAACCAATGCAAGCAAAATGGTAACACAAGACAAATGCTTGAAATACAAATGAAAAAAATATATTTTTAAAAAAAATTGAAAAAAAAAGCATCAGAAATTGCCTGAAGAAATTCAAAGTAACCAAGTCCATCATCAGTCCAGTAATTCCAAACATCACCAAAATGTCCAGGTCTCTCTTCCCAGGGCCCAATAGTTTCTTTCCAGCGGAATGCATTTCGCAACCATTCACCTTCAACGAAACACCCACCTATGCAATATATATGGAATCATATTTTCTGCATTAGTCAGTCTTGGAATTATAAGGTCCCAATAAAATATAGTGCCAATGCACATGGATAAATTCAAAAGATTTAAGATAGAAACAGCAGAAAAGTAATTGAGGCTAACTACTGTAGCATTACTTTCTTAACAGACAACATCAAGAGTTCAGCATCTGACTTTTTAAAAAGTTTTAGACAACACTATCACGAGTACCTGGAAATCTGATAAATCGGGGTTTCAAATCTGCTAGCATTCCAAAAAGTTCATTTCGGAAACCATGTCCCTGTGCCAAGATAAAATGTTGTCAAAGGGCTACTTAAACTTGAGGAGAAAAATGTGCTCGAACTATAGATAAAAGATTACACTCTGTACTATGTAAAGATCACACTTTGACAAGGGCACAACTAAATTCCTATTGCTACCGCAAAACAACTCAATTCTGTAACTAGACAGAGTTATAACTAGGATTATATTTTAGAGTCTTTCAAAAATCCAATCCTGACCAACAGCCAACCCACAAATTACCCAACAATTTTTTTTACCAAAAAAGGAAAAAACCCAGTCCACCATATCTCAATCGCTACAGCTGTACCATGTAACAAAGTCTGCAAACCCGAGACGTATCCTTATGCCACACGAAATCTAAAGCCAGCCATTCTACCTCGCACACAACTCCAAGCCATTAGCCGGAGGGAAATGATGGGGAACAATAAGGATAAGAATAAAGCCTTATTTATCCAGGAGTACTATTTATTATGGAAGTTGGGTTTGTTTAGGATTAGTTTGGTTTAACTATATAAATGGCTTTTATGTGATGGATTTATCAGACTACATATGATATGAATATTGATTATTGAATCATTGATATTGAGATATTTGACTTTGCATTAGTTTATAAATCATTCCTTCCTCATTCATCTTCATCTGACCCATTCTACATCACTAAATGTATTCAAACAAAGACACTAACATCCACACAACTAAGACCCTTTTTATGGAATAAGTATATCAAAGATCACAAACCTTGTATGTGTCCAAGGGCATTGCTGACACCTGGTCGAACCATATGACTCCTTTTTTGCTTGTTGTCAATTGTAGTCTAGAGTTATGATTGGTATCACTCGCTACCAGAAGAACCTCAGCCCTTGTCCAATTTGAAACATCAGCAGCTCTGCAAGGACAATGTATGAACTCTAAATATCCATAAAGATTACTATGACATAAAATTTACTGAAGTTTATTAATGCCCAAATGAAGCTCACATAATGTTATCAGTAGCCAGCGTTTGGAACCCATTGGAGCCAGTCAATGCTACAGATATATTAACCGACTGTAATGAACGTATATACAGAACTACTTTATAGGTCTTCCCTTGTTCAATATTCTGAAAAAGAGCAAAATCAGAGGGTCCAAATTGCAACAAATTAGTGAGATATTAGTCGAGATAAATTGCAAAACTCTAAAAATAAAAAAATAGAAAAAAAGAACATGCTAGAGCGGATAATGTAAACTGAAAACTCATGCAATATGCTAATTCTTAACAACTATTAAGTATAGCATGAAATTGACTTCAATAAACCGATGACAATTGATTCGACAACTGTCTATAATAGGACAACAGGCTTCTTTAGGATGAGCTGCTAGGTTGTGAATTGGAGGATTTTGCAGGAATGGTGTAAAGGGGGCTATAATTCACAAATGCATGTACTTTCTGTATAAGACAATAAACTGGGGGCCAATAAGTCCCATTTTTGGCGACACAAAATCAAGATAAATGAAAGAAAACCTATCAAGATATAATTTTTGAGGGACAACAGGGCAATGAACATATGAGATACAAAGACCAATATGAATAGGATAGTGTTTTGGCCCTGCATGGGTCAATTCTCTTATCAAACATGCTTCTGAAAGTAAAACTAAAACTTGTGCATTTTCTCATGGTTGGCAAGAAAAATAGGTTAAACTAATCACATTCTAGGCTCTAATTTGAGAAATCCATATAAAACTTGTAAGCTCTAAAAGCTCGCCCCAATCAGAATGGCTTCTGGCATAAGCAGTAAACGCATGCCCATTCCAATTTCACATATCACATGAATCCATAGAGTGCATTTATTCAAAAATTATTTATGCATGGGAAAAATGAGTCAATTCTGCAGACAACATAATAAATCAAAAAAGGATTAGGAGACAAACTGAACTTTCATGTACATGTCAGATGAAAATAATAATTTATTTTTATCTTACCATTGGCATGAGATGGAAGATGAAGCTCAACATGCATAATGTCAAGCATACTACTGTAACTGCTGATTTACTTCCTAACTATTTTTGTTTTGCTTTTTAAATATTTCAAGTGTCTATTACATGCCAGACCAATGTCATCCATCGAAAAGATGTCAATCTTAAGAAAGTTCAGTAATTGTTGAGGAAGTGGCATCCCAGCCGTTGGATATGGAAATTCTTAATGACTGTGTCCATGCTATATAGAGAAAGGGGGCAAGATCCATGGTGGCAGTATTGCAAAATAGGTGGCAACTTCTTACCATGCCCCAGAATCCAGGATTAAAAATACCAACTCCTCCAGTTGGACAGACTTTGGTGCCTTCGCTGTCACAAAACACCTCCATCCGAAGTGCAACTTTGTTTCGATCAAAGCATGATGAACGGTCAGTTGATACAATAAGAGAGGAATCATCTCCAATGACAGACCAAGGGTCGATATTGGAGGGAGTGGTAAGGCCCCCAGATTCAAAACCTGAAACCCAGTTTTCATGAAAATCCATAATGTCTATATATCCACGTGACTATAAAATGAGACAAGCATATTTCCAACTAAAGAAAGTATATAAAGCCCCCTCTTAAGCACAACAAAAAAATGTAACAATAGACACTGTAATTTTAAAGGACCTCCCCATTTACAAAGTAGAGTAAGGGAAAAAGAAAGGTAATGAAGTGCCAATGCTAGTTGGGCCATGCAGACAGACAGACAGAAGCACAGAATGCAGCTGCAAATACACAAAGCATTTAAGCATAAATATTGTACCTTACCAATTGCAATTAGCAATAGTAGGTATATCACCAATCCGCAGACTGAGGTAATAGGCCTGTATCCGAATGAAAAGTTCCAACTTCAAAAGGTCTAAGCAATTTCACCGGAAACCAGGGAGAGGGCAAACTGCACATGGAATGACTGGGTTTTGTTGTAGGTATCACTTTATGTAGTATTGATAATATAATGAATGGATTCAAAACAACATTCACTAAGTGAGTAGTAGGGAATGAGTAATAAATCACAAAGGTACATAGGATAGGAATGGTATATGTCTCTATCCAGCAGACAGTTTATGCCAATTTGGAATGTTATCAAACACAATATTGGAGGAGGACAAATCTTAGTTGCACGAAGCGGAAGCGGGAGCTGGAGCGGGAGCGGGGAAGCGTGGCCATGTAAAGGAGTCGTAATTTGGGAGCGCTTATATATTATTTTTATTGAAATATTTTTAATTTATCTATATAAACATTTTTTTAAAAAAAATTAATTAACATATATATGTTAGAAAATTTTTATTTTTATGTAATATTTAATTAATTAAATACAACATAAAAAATATTTTTTAAAAATGAATAACAAATAAAAGTAGTGGAGTGATATTTTTTAGAACTCTTGTCATTATTTTTGAATAAAATTTATTATATTTTATTTAATAAACAACATTTATGTTTTATTTAAATATACTTTTTATTTTTTTATCTTATATATTATTTTTATTGATAATACTTTTAATTTATATATAATTTTTAAATAATATATATAAAAATATTGTGAGATATAATTTTTTTTCTCCAATTAATATTTGAAATATATTATAACTATCATAAACTGTTATAAATTATATTTTATTTTGTGTTTTTACTTAGAATTAAAATCTATTTATTTTGTGGATATAAAAATTAATATTAACTTAATATATATATATAACCCATTACATTTATTTATATTTATAAAGGTAAAATAAATAAATAGAAAATATATTAGAATAATTATAAATACATTTAATATTTGAATAAAATATAAAATATAAAATAAAATAAAATAAACAAAAACAAGAGAGAAGAGAGAAGAGAGACTCAGACAGAGGCGAGACAGAGAGTGAAGAGGAGGAGGACGAGACGAGATCGAGGGAGAGAGGAGACGAGATCGATCGATCTAGAGAAGACAAGTCATGAGATCGAGATTGAGAGAAGAGGGAGGGACAGACCGATCGAGAGGAAGAGAAGACGACAGATCCGCGATCAGATTCGCGTTTCTCTATCATCAAACTCGCGATTCTTCTACGAATCTGAGTCAGAAGCGCAGAATCGCGCTTTTGAGGAAGAATCGTGAGCAAGTTGAACGATTCCTGCTACTAAGGGACAAATTAAAATTTCAGGACTGTGCAATAGTAGTTGTACAAGGAATTTTGCAATAGTAGTTGTACAAGGAATTCTTTCAGAAGAAAAAAGCAAGTCTAACAATCCGCAAAATCACAAACATGTCTCTAGTATCCTTATTAATAACTAAGTCACATTTAAAGTTTTTAACCACTGCCATCTGCAATCTAATGACTCGCGTTCTAATCTTTTCTTCAGGCTCATTAAGGCGTAGTAGGCTTATTGATATTAACAACCGACTAAATACAACCACAAATAAAAACAGATACTCATTTGTATTTCTTTGATTTTCTATTTCCTAAGAAGACTCAAGAAGATTTAGAATAGACCTCTGTTGCTGACAAGTTCTGCCCACAACCCACCAGCCCCAGCATGGTTAATTTCCTGCAAGATGGCATTTCAGAGAATTGTCACTTTCCACCATGAACTATATAAACAGCAAAATATCAAGTGGATCGGATATGGGTACCTATCAGGTCTATAAACTCATATGTTCTTTCATAACAAAATAATACAAAAATCTGACATAGACTTGTGATATGGATGGAAAACTCCCAATCCCTCATCAGATTGATATAGGGCATCAATGAAAGGCAAGAGAGCACATTTAAATGAAAAATACGGACAAAAGATTGATTGAGGGTTGTACTATATAGTAGTGAAAACAAGAAGCAATTTACAAAAAAATCACAGATTAGGAAATCAATAAAGGCAGTACTAACAACTATAACAAAAACGCATATGGAAAGCAGAAACCACGGACCCCTTGTTCAAATATCATCAGAGTGAGTGAACAATCTCACCTCAAAGAATATGCCAAATAGAAGTTTGGGTATCTTCCATCCAGATGCTTCGGAAGCATTTACAAACAGCCGTGCTGTCTCATTAGTATCAACCACAATTGCAGAACACTGATACAAGACACAAAACTGAATAAGGAAGCCCAGGATAACTCTACGGAAAGAACCCATTGCTTCCTTCAGCACATTCAATTTTCACAGCAGCCTATTAAATGATGGACAAATAAGCCAATTCAGATACATTCTAATCAAGGGGAGAACCACAAACAGCAATACCTTCCACTATAAGCAAATTCTTGAACTTACAATAATTATTTAGTTAATAAATATACATCATATTTTGAGTGAAGTGATCCATTCAATGGAATATATGTAGGCGGGTCCGAGTCTTTCTCGGTTGAAGTACCAAAACTCTGCCTCCTTTATCTTCTTCCTACCATCTAGGGGAAAAGGATGAGATGGCATAGAGTGTCATTTCGGAACCATTCATAAGTGTGCCCTTTACTAAAAGGGGGAAAGGACTAAGACCTTCCTTGCGCGTAGACAAACCATCTTTAGTGAAGTCCCTTCTTCCCAACCTTTATCACTAAGTGAGAGTTATAACTTGAGTTCTTGAAAATGACTCTTGGGTTTATAACTCTCACATTAATGGTAGCGGAAAGGTACCACTATTCAATGAATGGTTCCAGCAACCCTCATCTATATAAGCAATGAAGTGTAAAGGAAGCCATCATCCAAAATTATTACACATATCGGGATACATAGAGAGAGAGGATTGAAGGTCCACTTAGAAAGGGTTAGTTGGATTGTAGAACTTGACACCATGAGCAATGTACAACCAGGAAAATTGGCTGGCATGTGATAATTTTACATTTGTGTATTAATCCATAATAATATGTTTATTATTCATAAATATTAATTTTCTATCATCCACACCAATATAATGTCAGCAATATTTAGATAGAATACTCTACAAGATGATTTTTGCCACAATCAACAATTATAAACATTTTTTACTTAACACAAAACACTATGTGTTTTTCTCCCAAGTGTTTATATCCAAGAACACAACATCAAAGCTTTTAAAGGCGAATGCACAACTCAAGGCATTTAACCCCTCATGAGGCAAGGCGTAAGCATTTTGAATTTTAAATTTTAATATTTAGTAAATAAATTAAATATTTTGAAATAGTAAAAAGTGAACATTCACTGCAAAGAAGGAAGCTTGCCTTCTTAGAAAGTGAAATTGACATTTTTAGTTTTAGTGATTGAGCTTTTTACTTGAGCATTAACTGTGTGTTTTTTTCTTGATTAGTCATTTATTTAATATTTTTTATAGAATATAGTTGCAAAAGGGGTCTTTCTTTTTTGTTTATTTATTTATTTATTTCTATGTTTAAATCATTTACTAGACTAAGTTTAGCAAGACCCTAAGACAATCTCTTCATATGCATACTACTCATATGCTTATATGCAAGGCGCACTTACGGTGGATGTCAAGAATTTGCATAGTATAGCCTAAAAATCAAAGTTTTGATGCATTTTACCTTAGGCGAGTCTCGGTAAAGCATTTTTAAAACTATGCGAAACATGATTAGCAACAACTATTTACAAAAAAAATAAATAACTAAAAAAATAAAACAAAAAAAAACGCAATTGCTAATCACACTTTTCCATAGTTTTGAGAATACATTTTGTCCATACACTATTGCTTGATTTTGAATATATAAATAAAAAATAAAAAAGTAGGCACTTTACACCAGCAGAGAGAATCAGACTTAAAAATTGCTGAAGGGTTTAGATTAAAACAAATTATTGAAAATTAAAATGATCGATTACAGTGAAAAAGAGAAAAGTCAAGTAACGACTACTGGTAACCCAATCACAGAGCATAGAAATCAACGATTAAAAAAATAACTGGTACAGACCCAGAATTACTATAAAACAAACTATGATCAATCAATCAACAACAACAACAACAACAATAGATTAGAGAGTAAAACCTAGATTACAGAGACAAGTTGAAATGGATACAAAGATCAAATTTTCCATCAAAACAACAATTACCTGAAGTGAAGAGTCGGAGAAACAGAGAGAGAGTGGGTGTGAAGAGTGACGGATTGGGTGGATATGTATATGCGCGTGAGTATATATATAGTATATATGAGGATAGAGGAGTGAGAGAGTGTGGGTGTTGCTTGGCGTAACAGGGGCAATGAAGACTTTATCGGGATAGAGTCTTTGCTTTCACGTAAGCAACAACAGCGACTACCCCAAACAGCTACAGAGAGAGGGTTGGGATTGGGTAAGTTTTCTGTTCTTCCAAAGTGTATTTTTGGTTAGTTTCTTTACAACGCAATGGGATGCGTGTGTAACTTAAATAAATTAAAATAAAATAAAATGTTTAATATATATCTGTTGTATTCTTAAGCACGAGTCTTTTTCATAATTTGTGTCATTTAAGTTCTAAGTCTTGTTTTATTTTATTTTATTTTATTTACTTTTTTTTTTTTTTATAAATAACTAGACACATGATATAAAGATAGACAAAGTTTCACAAAATTAATTTAGGTGTTTACATGTATAATAGTAGGGCTAGGCTTCTCTTCAGTTTGAGATCGGACTGAAGAGTGTTGTTGGGCTTGTGGGAGCCCATCATGGGTCTTATTTTGATAATTCGAACCGTTGAATATGTAGAATTTATCGAGTACCTTATTTTTGTAAAAAATCACGTTGATCTGATATTGATAACTACTTGATCGGATCATATTTTTGTCAACAGTAAATATAATTTTCAAAATAAATTATTAATAAAAATCTGATCCGATCAAGTAGCTATCGATATCAAATCAACATGATTTTTTACAAGAATAAAGTACTTGACGAGTTCTACACATCGAACTGTTCGAATTATCGAAACAGGACCTGTGATGGGTCCCATGGGACCAATAGCACTGTCCAATCCAAGGCGGCATGCAATTCAAATAAGTAAAAATAATATTATCAAAAAATAAGTAAGAATAAAAGAAAATAATAATGCAATTAATATTATAATGTGTACTTTACCTTGAGTGTTATGAGTCATCTGACCTTAAATCTATGGTTATGAGTTTCAAACTTTTCTTACTTTTTTGTTTAACTTTTTAAAAATATATATATATATATATATAAACACTGCCCTTGGCGTGAGGTTAGTGATGGTTTTAGTACACTAATTGAGGCCCTCACTTAATAATAGTATAGATACAGAAGACAGATGTTTGTTGCATTTTTTTTTTTTTTTTTGGTCAAGATTATAGAATGTTAGTTAATTGTTATTAAAGTTAGATGCAAAGATTATAGAATGTTAGTTAATTGTTAGTAAAGTTAGATTACAACTTAAAAGGTTCGTCATTACTACATCAATTTGAATCCTAGGTCTTCTACTCACCACACTCTAACCGCTAGGTCAAAGCCCAAGGTCTAGTTTGTTGCATTTATTAGAGGTGATTTTGGGTGGATTGTTCAGTAATTTTAGGTTATGTTTGCTAAGTATTTAAAAAATAGTTAAAGAGTTAAAAAATTATACCAAAAAATCAAATATTTTTTCTTATTTTTTTTTATATTTTTTGTACTTTTTTTTCCAGACAAGGACTTGTAGACGTCCCCGAACGTCCCGGGAGAAATCCCGTTTTGTTCATTGGGCTCACTACAGTTCGGACTAAAATGTCACGGTTCTTAATCTGATCTCACAATGTGCGATGTGAGATTGATAAATCACCAAAGAGTCCAAATCCAGCAAATCGTTTTGGAAAATTGATTTTTAAGAAAGAAGTGTCAAACATGGACTGCTTTGCCGATACAGAGTCGCCACCTAAATATTTTATTTTGGGGGAATTTAGGAAACCCTGACTCGTGCCTAAGGCCACGTGTCCGTCATCACCAAAGTTGCCTCGGCTCGGGAATTTTGGTACGATTGGGGAAGGTCATCTATGAGCACCCCAGCTCGCCTGATCCGAAGATCGGCCTGTACTAAACATGATATCTTGTTTTTGAGAACGCATGCGTTCTTATTCCGGTTAATTAGCTAGAATTACTATGTGATGCGCACAACACGCAAGTACAGACTAGATTGCCTAATTTGGAATAAAGCATCGCATATCCGTTTGTTTAAAGACGGTTTGAAGCTTTGCTACTCGCAAGTAGACTAAAACACGGATTTCGACGAATTATTCCAATTCAAGCAATCCAACCTTCACCCACAGGCATTCAGACAGTTATATCACATAAGCAATTAGCCTCATGGCAAGCATGCTGTCATGTTAGCACTCACATACATGCAAGATGCTAAAGCATAAACACTTACAGTGTACTCCGAGCCAAAACAAGAAACTAGTTAGTAATCATGCATGATCATAGTTCATGTTAAGATGGTTAATGCAACGCATGCAAAATGCAGCTAAAATAGGATCAGCTACCCTAAGAATGGTATATGAGATGTGACAATTCAATACATGTATTCAACTTGGAATTGAAATACAATGCAGTTAGCATGATGCGCCGAGCCCGGTTCATGCAATACAGATGAATGATGCAAACATGCGAGCATAAGTATGCTAATTGAAAAATGCCCTAAACTAACCATCAAAAGTTAGTAAATAAAAGGAAGAAAGACGTGGGGTTGGAAGACATTCACACACGCACGCACACTTATTACAAATTCGCCCTCTCGACGGAGGGCCCGAATAAATAATATAAATTAACTAATTAACTAACTAACAAGCTAATTAATTATTACAAAAGACTTAACTAATTAAACAAATTAACTAAGCTATGAAAAGCAGTAAAACAGCCTCGAGAAGAGGGACGAATGCATGTTCGATCGGCTTCGCTCGGAAATCCATTGCCATGGCTCATGTTGCCTCTGTTTGCACTGTTTTGCACCTCTGAAAATTGTGAAAATCCTTGGGATACTTCTGAACCACCTTGGGGACATGCTGAGAGGCCATCGGCCAAGAAATGGGACCACCGGCCAAGTGAAACAGGTCATCGACCAAAAATGGGGCTCTTGGCCAAACATTTGTAGCCGACCGGCACTCTAGATGGCCGACTGGCCATACTTTCCTGTAAAATGTTGTTTTGCTGCAGTAGAGGACAAATAGGGCATGGCAATGCATTTTCAAGACAATGTGTGCACAATCACCCTCCTTATCATGTTTAAGACTCAAAAGAGTATGGTTCTCAACCCTCGGGCCACCAATCACGCATTTCGATGCATGATGGCCAAAGGTGTCAAATGTGCATTTAATATCAAATGAAATGCACACAATACAAAAAGGGCCCCTAACCTCTATCATGGTTGATCAAGAGACAATGGATGTAAACATGCAAGCAAAACTAATGCAACGTGAGCATGTTAATGGCAATGCCATGTAAGGCTAATAGTAACAAGCATGCCAAATGCAATGGAACCTAAACAAGTATGCAAACATGCGAGGTATGTGACAACATTCAAGCATGTAACAACATGTGAGGCCAACATGTAACATGTTAGGCAACTTAACATGAGGTGCATGCCAAATGCAATACCACTTAAACAAGCAACAACATGTTAATAAGCCAAGTATGTAACAACATGCAAGGCAAGCATGCAACAACATGTAAACGATGAACTTAAACCAATATGGGCAGCTCGCAAATAGGCCCAAATCAGTGGCCAAACTTGATGAAAACGAGGCAATGACACACACACAACAATTCACAATGCAAGGGATCAAAGCCTAAGGTACAAGATACAGCTCTACAAAAGCATTGAAAGGATGAAATATGGCATACAATGGCACAAGTTCCAGCTCTGAAATAACATGCAACATGGTCCCGAATGACGCAAACAACTCACACAATGCATATTGGGAGGCTCAAATACCGAAACTAGTGAAGCACATTACACTAGAGGTATGCAAAGCGATGCTCGAATGACCAAACCAACCCCAAACAGTCCCTATGCAGGCCCAAAACAGTAGCAACATGGACTAAGATGACGATTTGAAAGGTACAAAAATGAAGCTCATGCAATGGTCCATAAATGAGGCATACAAGCATAACTCTCAAACGCATTTAAAGAGTGATAAACATGGGAATATGGAAACCTTATATGCTCTGAAATATCATGCTCAATGATACCAAAACATAGAAACACCTCAAGTTAAGCATGCAATGGGGTTTTAAAACTCAAGGCTAGGCAAGGGTATTACACTACAACCATGCATTGCAAGCATCATTCGACCAAGAGGCCTCAAAACAGAGCTAAGGCAGCCCAAAATATGAACAAAATCAGTTTAGATCATGGCCAAAATATGCTAGAATAGAGGACCAAAACAACATGCATTGTAAGCTAGTGAACATGAGTTACACTACAAGCATATGAAGCATGTGAGGGACTACCAAACCAGCCAAAAATAGAGTCATGGCATGCCAAATGATGGCCAAAAATTCACTGAAACATGACCAATACATGCAAGAATGACATGCTCCTTTGATAAGCCATAAAAGGATTACTCTACACATGCAAGAAACAAACAAAAGGGAACCAAACCAGCCCTAGAAAGAGTCTAGGCTGGTCCTAAAAGTCACCAAAAAGGGCCTGAACCCAGCTTTGAAAACATGCAAATGTATGCCCCTTTGATAGGTCAAAAATACTAGTAAATAAGACAACAAGAGAGAGGGTCACCCCTCTCTGATTTTGGCCCTCAAAATCACATTCTCACCACTGAAAATCTACTGGATTTCAGTGGTAGGAAGGCTAAGAAAAGACTAGCTCGAAGGCCTTATGGCATGGCACAAAACAAGGCCAAAACAAGTATGCAAGAGGGTAGATGACCCTCAACAACAAAATGTTCTTAAACAAACATGAAAAGGACCTTAAAATAAGACTTTTTTCAGTTGACAACAAAGCTTAAATATGTATGCAAATGAGGCTAAGAGAAGGATCAAAATAATGCTAAAAAGTGGAAAAAAGGGGTTACCCTTATAGCTCAGCAAAACCAGTAGCTTCTCTAGCCCAAAACCAACTCTTCAACCTTTGAAAATACCCTCCAAGGACCTTAGATGAATGGTGGAGGTGTGTGGCTATGAGGTGTAGTGTAATAGGCCAAGAACAAGACCCTTTTAAACCCAAATATAGAGATATAAAGAGAGATATATCTTGGAGTCTTAGATAATTTTTTTCAACCTCTCTAAAGGAGAGGGAGACCCTCTCTTATAGAGAAACAAGAAGGTTCAAGCTTCTTGGAGAAGCTAGAGCAAAGGTTCAAGCTTCCTCAAGAAACTAAAACAAGGGTTCAAAAGGTTCAAGCTTCCTCAAGAAGCTAAAACAAAGGTCTAAAAGGTTCGAGCTTCCTCAAGAAGCTAAAATAAGGGTTCAAAAGGTTCAAGCTTCCTCAAGAAGCTAAAACAAAGGTCCAAAAGGTTCAAGCTTCCTTAAGAAGCTAAAACAATGGTGCAAATCCTCCATACACGTGTATGGAGGGCAGGGTCTGTGCTTACCAGCTGGCACAGTTGGTATGCATAATGCCTGAAAAAGGCAAAGAAAAGGTCTCAGCCAGAAAAAGTGGCCGATCGACCAAAACAATGGTCGGCTGACCAAAAACAATGTCGACCGGCCAACACCTTTGGCCGGTAGCAAGAAAACAGGGCCGGTGGCCTCAAGCCACGGCTGGTGAGGTGTGGGGATGGCCAACAAGCCAATCCCTACCCTTAGAAGCAAAAACACAAGTGTTTAGTCCACAACCAAGTACAAAACAAACAAATCAAGAGGTCTTGAGGTAAGGCGTGCAACCGAGACCTCCGAGAATTCAAAACGAACACAAACATGGATGATCATCGAGTGTTCAAACGATGACGTCCAAGTCTTGAGGTCGAACAAAAATGGGGTGTCTACAGGACCATGTTTGGTTTGTGTTTTAGAAAGAAAAAAAATATATAGAATTTTTTTGAAAAAATGAAAATTAATTTGATAAAAATAAATATAAAAAATGTAATTATATATATATATATATATTTTTTTTTTTCCTGACCACCTGTAACAAGCCCGCGGGGGACCTCGCCACAGCTCGAACTCGACTTTTCGTAGTCACGGTTCTAAGTCTGAACCAAAGAGTCCAAATCCGGCAAATCGTTTTTGAGAAAACAGATTTTTGAAAGAAGTGCCAAACATGGACTGCTTTGCCAGATACAGAGTCGCCACCTAAATATTTTAATTTGGGAAATTTAGGAAACCCTGACTCGGTGCCAAAAGGCCACGTGTCCGTCATCACCAAAGTTGCCTCGGCTCGGGAACTTGGGTACGATTGGGGAAGGTCACTTCGTGAGCACCCCCGCTCGCCCGGTCATAGACCGGCCTCTACTAATCATGATATCAATTTTTGAAAACATTGTGAATTCTTATTCCGGTTATTAGCCTAGGTTACTATGTGATGCACACAGCATATAAGTATAGACCAGGTCGCCTTTGAGTGTTGTATGAATATTGTGTGACAAAGGCCTCAGCCATCTCATCCCAATTCTTCTTCACTTCATCTTGATGATTATCCAATTAGATAACACAGCCTCCACCCACAGGCATTCAGGCAGTTATATCATATAAGCGCATAGCCTCATGGTAAACATGCTATTCATGGCAACACTCACACGCATGCAAGGATGCTAAAGCATAAAAACTTACCAAGTACTCCAAGCCAAAACAAAAGCTATATTAGAAATCATGCATGATCCTAAGTATACAGAAATGCCTAATGCAACACATGCAAAATGCAATTATAGCAGGCTCGGCTATTCTAAGATGGTATATGAAATGCTACAAATACCATGTATTCAATTTGGAATTGAAAGTACGATGCAGTTAGTATGATGCGCCGAGCCCGGTGCATGTAATACAGATGAATGATGCAAACATGCTGTCATACTGTATGCTAATTTAAACATGCCCTAATCTAACCATCAAAGCGGATAAATAAAAGGGAGAAAGACGTGGGGTTGGAAGACATACATCACACTCACCCACACTTATTACAGTTGTGCCCTCACTCGGAGGGTCCGAATAATATACAGTCCAAATATTACAGTCCCAAATAAAAGAATATTACAGTCCAAAATTTACAAAATCCTAATTAATTAACAAATTAACTATGAAAGCAAATAAAACTGGCGTGCAACCAGGGACCGCCTTGCTTCTGATGGATGATGCATGTCCGGGTTGTCTTGCGTGGAAATCCACCGGAATGCCCCAATTAGCCTCTGTTTACACCTGTCCTTGAAATGCGTGCCGAGTCCCAAAAGGTTGCTGATTCTTCATTTTGCTGCAACAGAGAGCAGGAAAGGGGCATAGCAATGTATTTGCATAGATATATGCATGTCTCGATCCTCGTGCAACAATCACGCATACCGAGGCATGATGGCCGAGGAATCGAAATGCACAACTCAATATAGGATGAATGCACATGAAACTACAGCTAAAACCTAACTCCATCATGGATAATCCGGAGTGTCGGTGACTGGGGAATTGAGACACATTCCGTCACTCGGAGTACGAAATGTACCTCGTTTCCTGTGCCCGGGCTAACTCCTATTCCGGACACCATGCAATATGCGTGATATGCATGAAATGCAACTAAGATATAATCCTAACATACAGAATGCTATGAAATGAGATGCCTCGAAATGCGTGCACGCGGGCACGCAAACCGAGAAAATAGCAGAATGCTATGAAAATGAGGTGCCTCGAAGTGCGTGCACACGGGCACGCAAACCGAGGTGATGGCAGAAACAATGAAAATGAGGTGCGTCGAAGTGCGTGCATATGGGCACGCAAACCGAGGTGATGGCAGAAACAATGAAAATGAGGTGCCTCGAAGTGCGTGCACACGGGCACGCAAACTGAGGCGACGATAAGTGCAATGAAAATGAGATACCTCGAAGTGCGTGCACACGGGCACGCAAACCGAGGCGATAATATGTGTCTCGAAATACGTACACGCGGGCACGCAAACCGAGGCGATGATATACGCAATGCAATATAATGAGATGCCTCGAAGTGCGTGCACATGGGCACGCAAACCGAGGCAATGATAAAATATTATGAATGACATGGAAAATGATAAATGGACTTATACTAACATGAGAGAGCCTCAGCCACACTCACATAAGATGCCGATGGCAGAAAATGAAGTGCCTCGAAATGCGTGCACATGGGCACGCAAACCGAGGCAGTGCATACGATGATGCGAATGACATGGAAAATGATAAATGGACTTATACTAACATGAGAGAGCCTCAGCCACACTCACATAAGATGCCGATGGCAGAAAATGAATACGTGCACGCGGGCACGCAAACCGAGGCGATGATATGAAAAAAAGGCAAATGGGCTTATACCAACATGAGTGAGCCTCAGCCACACTCACATAGGATGCCGACGGATAAAAAAAGGAGTGCCTCGAAATGCGTGCACACGGGCACGCAAACCGAGACGATGACAAAATATTATGAAATGACATGGAAATGACAAATGGGCTTATACTAACATGAGAGAGCCTCAGCCGCACTCACATGAGATGCCGATGGCAGAAAATGAAGTGCCTCGAAATACGTGCACACGGGCACGCAAACCGAGGCAGTGCATACGCAATGCAAATGACATGGAAAATGCAAATGGACTTATACTAACATGAGAGAGCCTCAGCCACATTCACATAAGATGCCGATGGCAGAAAATGAAGTGCCTCGAAATGCGTGCACATGGGCACGCAAACCGAGGCGGTGCATACGCAATGCAAATGACATGGAAAATTACAAATGGACTTATTCCAACATGAGAGAGCCTCAGCCACACTCACATAAGATGCCGATGGCAGAAAATGAAGTGCCTCCAAATGCGTGCACACGGGCACGCAAACCGAGGCAGTGATAAAATGACATGGAAAATGACAAATATGATATGCAAGCATACTAACAGAAATTCAGCAACAAAATATGGGGAAAAACAGTCCCGAAATGTAGCGAAATGATACCAAACGCATGAAATTTGTCCCGAAATGCAACATTAGGCACCCGAAATGGCCTATAGCCATGCCAAACATGCACAACATGGACATGCAATGCAAAGAAAGAAGCTAGACAGTCCCAAAAGATGCCCTTTCACAGTTATAAACATGGCCAAACAGCAAGTATAGGTAGGGGAAAAATAGCATGCAAGAATAGGGGCCAAAAGAGGGGTAATGAAGCAAGTGGTAGAAGCAAAACCCAAACTGAAAAATTTCCGTTTCCTTCTGAGCAACACTGAATATGGACCAAAAAATATGAACATACAGTATATTGGCAGACCTCCAAACAGTATACAAATAATAAAAGAAGTGTGAATGCAAGACAAGGCCAGAAAGGTGCTAGTATAATCGCACTATAAAAATAATCACCAACGAAAAAACGGTGATGAAACATGAAGTATAGGCCAAAATAAGGCCACTTTTTGTTCGGACGAAGGCCGAAACAGAAGAAAGTAGGGCTATCCAATTTTATGGCAAAAGATGGCCAAGGAAGGATTTGAACGTACAATCTCTCCTGTGTTT
>NW_021026366.1:25129-65172 GCF_004153795.1 Camellia sinensis | reverse complement strand
GTTCGGGGTCCCGGAAATGGGCTGTTAAGCACCGAAAATTGTATTTGACCTCGAAGTGGGTTTCTCAGCCCCCAGTGTCCCTCAAAAGGGAGCAAATAGGAAGTATGCCAAAAATCAGAGCAAACGGAGATGGTTAGGCGGTCCCGAACCGAGGCACACGGCCTGACGGTCCTGGAAAACCGGAAACCGAGCTCCGAAATGGGCAAAATGGCCTACGGCCACCAAACGTAGCCTACGGACATTGAGAGATGGTCTACGGGACCTCTCTCTTCCCTCAGGGAAAGAAACAGAGAAAACCGAGTCTGGTTCGCAAACCGAGACAAGGCACAGAAGAGGGTTCGGAAGCCCGGAGGCAGGGCTCACGACCGCAACTCTGAAACTTCTGAACGAGCACATTATACAACATCACCAAGTGCTCAATCAGTGACGTCTGAGTCTTAAGGTCGGTCAAAAACGGGGTGTCTAAGGTCGGTCAAAAATGGGGTGTCTACACCACCCATATGATAAAATTATATAAAAATGATAAATATTTGTTATTTTTTTCACCAAATTAATTTTTATTGAAAAAAAAATTCTAAAACAACTTTCTGAAAACCAAACTAATACATGATTTTTATTTTTTTTAATCGAAAAATCATTAAAAAAAGTCAATTTTTAAACAAACCTTCATTTATTTTTTCCTTTTTTGTACAATTTAAAAAAATTGATGTGCTTTTTTTTTAGTGATTCTTTAACTTTTTTCCTTAATGATAAATAGACTTTTTTTTTCTTTTAAATTTATTTAGCTAAATTTATTTATTTTTTTAGAACAACTCAGCCTTCATTTGGCAAGATGGTTGGGCCTATTTAACTCATTAAAAGATAAAATAAGTTAAAAAATTAATAAGATAAAATGTTACATCTAAATTATAATCATTTTATTTTTTCTCTTACAAAACTACAAAAAAATCTAAAATTCATCCCAAACGAAACTTTTTAAGTCAGGCTAAAATAGTCAAAAAAATTTAAAAATCAAACTAAAAAAGATCTTCCCAAACAAAACAACTCCTTATTGGTGTTGCTTATAGTTTTTTTGTTTGAGTTTGTACCTATAATTTAAATACTATTTATAAAATAGAAATAACTTATATAAAAAATGTAATTATTGAAAGAGTCACTTTGGCAATTAATAGTCATAAATTATTGGACCCTTTAATTTTCAACTTATTTTTATTACAACAATAACTTTAAATAAAATTATTAAAAAGGACATCATTAATTTTGGGACACCCCATCTCACAATTAAACCTACACACCTACTACATCATGAATTAGGGTTTATGAGAGCACCCACCTCCATCACCACTCATCCATCTTTTCCAAATCCCACCTTCAAAACCTACTTACCCTCAAAACCTACTGACCATATGACTACCTACACTTCTCTGGCAATGACAATGAGTGAAAGTTTTTCTTGTAATCACAACTCCATAAGACGAGAGGAGTACAACAATAAAACCTTAGAGGAGATTCATAACTTTGATATTGTTTTTAATTTAGAGGAGATTGGCCTTGTAAGGGTAAGTTTGTGATATCCTTGTTCCGTAATGTGTTAATTGGTCCTTAACATGAATGTGATTATGTGTTTAATATGATTTTGTGTGCCATTATGTGAAAATATGTGATTTTGAATTTCTATCTGTTCACCGTAGGAATATCTGTTTGATTATCTGCTTTGGAAATTAAATTGAAGGCCCTATCGGCCACCGAAACCGAAATTGGTCGCGCCATTGTGATTAGCGTAATTTTTAGAGCCTATGATGAAATTTAATTGGAAATTGATTCGAATCAAAATAATTAGATTCAGAACAACCAATTAAGTGCTCAATTATTTGATATTAAAATAATGTGACTTAGTGGGGCTTTATAAGGGCCTTATTATATTCAATTCCTTCTCTTTAAAATCATTTGGTTGATATTAACTCTAAGAGAGGGAAGAGAGGGTCGGCTTGAGAGGGAAAGAGGAAGGATTGCATGTTTTGGCTCAAGGTTTGTCAGTTTGGGAAGTTAAACTCAAGATTCAACTAGAAATTGAGAAGATTAAGACTCCTAGGTGAATAATCAACACTTGACTCATGGATTTTTGTTTGTAATTTGTAAATTCAAGTTTGATTAATGGCCAAGAACATGAGTTAGTTTGACTATAAGGAAATTGAGTTGGTTTTGTTGAATTTGAAGTCTTAAAACACATGTATGTAAGAAATTACCATGAATTTTCATATTTGAGCACAATGTGTATGATCCATGTTGAAATTTTGGTTTAAGACCATGTACTTGATCATCTCTTCACCAATTAAGTTGAGGATATTGTGTATATTTTACATGCAAGTGCAAATCATAGGAGTTTGAGTCTTGCATGTTTGAATCTAATGTGTTGGTGATGAGTTTGAGTTAATTTGAGACATGCATGTGTTTGATTCATGAAATTGAGCTGCATTAGGTTGTAATTTGGGGTTTATACCATGTTAGAATATGTATATGTGAAATTTGAGCCAAAATCATGCATTTGAAACCTTTGAACATCAAATTGAAGCTCAAGAACATGTTCTGGAAAACCCAAAAAATTTGATGTCCGCTCGAGCGGGGAAACAGCCGCTCGAGCTTGAATTTCATGCTCCCAGTATTTTTGCAGGCTTGGATGTCCGCTCGAGCGGGGTAATTTCACGCTCGAGCGAGGAGCCATGTAGTAAGGCCTTCCGCTCGAGCGCCAGAGTTCGCGATCGAGCGTAAATTTGACATATCCAGTACTTTTGCAGGCCTCAAAGGTCCGCTCAAGCGGGGAAGTACACGTTCGAGCGGGGACCCTGTTTCTGAAATTTTGAAAAGACGTTCTGTGTTTCATTTTCTGTTCTCTTTCACTTCCAAGTACTCTTAGGCATGCATTGAGCATTGTAATTGAGTTAAAGAGATAAGAATGAAGCCTAAAGAGGAAAATGTAAATTTAGAACGGATCGAATTGTTTGCGACCCTTTTGTGTTCACGGAATGTGTAGGGTCGAGCTCCAGGGCAAACCAACTAACCGATCACTGTGAGTAATATCTTAACAAAGACATCTGAAATATTTTGTTGTCCAATTGCTTACTTCTATGTAAGTTCTATAAGTTCATTGATTCGATTGGTGGACAATGTTTGCTATACCAAATGAGTGGGCCAGAGGCCGTTTTGACATTAATGTATGGGCCAGAGGCCGTTTTGACATGAATGAATGGGCCGGAAGCCGTTTTGACATGAAGGAATGAACAGGCCAAAGGCCAGTTTGTCATCTGAATGGGCCAAAGGCCGTTTTGACACAAACGAAAGTTAAATGGGCCCAAGGCCAGTTTGTTCGGAACCGCAGTCACTTGACCTAAATTGTGTATATATGTTAAATAGAAATATGAATTGGGCCCAAGGCCGTTTGAAGCATGTTGTTCTACATATCGTTTGTATAACTTCTGTATTTGATATTATTCACTGGGATATCGCTCACGCTTATTCATGTGTTTGTAGGTGAGCCCAGAGAAGTCCAAACCCAGCCCCAGTGAAGTCTATGTGGAACAACAAAGGTTTTGGGAGAGTCAGCCTTGTGTCTCACGTACGAGACCCGTCTTCCCTTTTGTTATGTATTTATATTCTGTTATGTTGGCGAAGACTTTGCATGTGTTATATATAGTCGTGATGGGTTGACTTAAACTTATAGGATCTTGTATGTACAGAACCTTAAGTAGTACATATTTTGCTGTGAGTTATTAATATGCATATGGATGGTTTGTTATGATGTGCCATGTAAGCACAGTTTTATGGACAAAGTTTTAAATTGCTTCCGTTTGGCCCCCGTTAACTCTGTTAAAATACGTTTGGTTTGGTTTGAGGCCGTAGGTAATCTCATGATTACTGGCCGGTTATGTCCTTAACCCACGGGGGCGGGTTCGGGTCATGACAAAGTTTCTCAAAAAAATGACAAAGATAATAAAATTTGTTCGTCATTTTTTCAGGACTGAACTCCTGAATATATGACCAAAATTCGGGAACACAGACTCGAACATTGTTTATTTGTTCGTGTCACGACCCAAACCCGCCCCTATGGGTTTAGCACCGTAACCGGCCAGTAATCCGAGATTACCAAAGGCCTGCTTAACAGTAATACAGTAATATAGAGTATAGGGGCATGGCGGAAGCCAAATCGGTAAATAAACAATGTCCAATGAGTTGTGACAGTCTATATGCAAAAAGAATTTTCATACATATATACAATCAGTACAAACAGTAGGCACAACATTAATAATCATCCAGATCAGGGACTTAATCCCTATTAGGACAGTACAGTACAGTGACATTCAGTCTATACAGATTATAAGCAAAAATGAGAAATCTAAAACTCCCCAAGCCTCAGCTTGAACAGATCAGGAACCTCGAAGTGAGGCACAAAGGTTAGCTTGACAAAACTGGAGTTTACCCCGACGCTTCTAGCAACGGTCCGGTGCCTGTACACCTACATATATATATGAGTAGTGAGTTAAAGCCCAGTGAATAACATAATACGTAAAGAGGTTAAGAATGAATGCCCTTACAGTAATGAAAACAGTTCATTAACTTAGTATTTCAGTCATTTAATCATAACAGTCATATGTGGTACATCCATTAGCATAGCAGTACAGTAAACAGTAGGTCTTAAAAGATCGAATAGTCAGTGATGGTCATCATAACAGTAAACAGAAGTTTCAAGATAAAAACTGACAGAGATCTCTGTAACAGTAGCAGTAACAGTAATAGTAGTTACTATGGATGCCACAACACAGTTCAGAATATAGGACATACATTCATTTAGTTAACAGTATCAATTCAGAAATAGTACAGTTTAACCATTCAGAAGATATTCATATTTGAACATATCTTTACACAGTTGTTACTCACAGAGTTCTGGGCTACAGATAAGCTAGTACGCGTCTCCGGATGCCAACCCTACACAGTTGCAGAATGAACACACACTAAGCTACACAGTTGGGAAAATAATAACTTAATCCCTAACTCGACTCGGTGTGGTCCTACATCAATATACTCATTAAGATGCCTTAAACTAAGCCTAGGAATGCCTAGGATAGGTAAGAAGTGAGCAGATTTAGTCAGTCTATCAATAATAACCCAAATTGAGTCCATACCTTTACTGGAACGAGGTAAACCAACGATGAAATTCATGGTAATATGTTCCCATTTCCACTCTGGTATAGGTAAGGGCTGCAGTAAGCCTGCGGGTCGTTGATGTTCTGCTTTGACTTGTTGGCAATGAAGACACTTTGATACAAAATCAGCAATTTCCTTCTTCATTCCCGGCCACTAGAAATTCAGTTTCAAATCTTGGTACATTTTTGTATTCCCTAGATAGATAGACAGTTTTGAATTGTGGCCCTCTTGCAGAATTCTTCTTTTCAGTTCAGAATCATTCGGTACACACAATCTTCCCTGAAATTTTAGTACATTATTCTCAAATTTGAATACCGGCCTCGGTTTAGATTCCCATTCATCGATGATCTTCTTCAAGAAGTCATTCTGTTGTTGCCTCTCTTTAATCTCTTCAATCAATGCCGGTTGAGCAGAAATAGCAGTTATTGTCCCACCTTGTTCTCGCAAAACAATCTCAATTTTAGACTTTTCAAGGTCACATAGCAACTCTTTCTGTTCGGTGAGTAAACAGGCTAAGTTCCCAATCGATTTCCGACTCAATGCATCGGCAACAGTGTTGGCTTTCCCCAGATAGTACAAAATCTGTAGGTCATAGTCTTTGATCAATTCTAGCCATCTCCACTGTCTCATGTTCAGTTCTTTCTGTGTGAAGAAATATTTCAAACTCTTATGGTCGGTATATACTTCACATGTCGCCCCATATAGGTAGTGACGTCAGATTTTCAATGCAAATACTACTGCAGCAAGTTCTAAGTCATGGGTCAGGTAGTTCTTTTCATGCGATCTCAGTTGTCGGGAAGCATAAGCAATTACTCTCCCATTCTACATCAAAACACATCTCAAACCCTTATGAGAAGCATCACTAAAAATGGTAAAACCATCCGTACCTGAAGGTAGGATAAGAACCGGTGCAGTCACAAGTCGAGTTTTCAACTCTTGGAATGCTGATTCCCTTTGGTCAGTCCAGTCAAATGATATCCCCTTTTGAGTTAATTGAGTCAACGGTAAGGCAATTTTGGAGAAATCTTTGACAAATCTTTTGTAATATCCAGCTAATCCCAAAAAGCTTCGGACTTCTGTAACATTTGTTGGTCTAGGCCAATCCACTACTGCTTCAACTTTCTGTGGATCAACTGAAATTCCATCCTTGCTAATAACATGTCCCAAAAACATAACATGATCAAGCCAAAATTCACATTTAGACAGTTTAGCAAAAAGTTTCTGTTCTCTTAGGGTCTGTAAGGCAAGTCTCAGATGATGTTCATGTTCTTCTCTTCTTTTGGAGTAAATCAGTATGTCATCAATGAATACTGCAATAAAGTCATCAAGGAATGGTTTAAAGATTCTGTTCATGAGGTCTATAAATGCAGCAGGTGCATTGGTAACTCCGAAAGGCATAACTAAAAATTCGTAATGTCCATACCTCGTTCGAAAAGCAGTTTTGTTAATGTCCTCTGGTTTAACTTTCAGCTGATGATATCTGGATCTGAGATCAATCTTAGAGAACACCTGAACACCCTGTAACTGATCAAATAAGTCATCAATACACGGCAATGGATATTTATTTTTCACGGTTACCTTGTTCAGTTCACGGTAGCCAATACAAAGTCTCAGTGAGTCGTCCTTCTTTTTCACAAACAAGACAGGCGCGCCCCATGGTGAAGTACTGGGCCTGATGAACTTCTTATCTAACAGTTCTTGCAGTTGCACTTTCAATTCTTTCAGTTTAGTCGGAGCCATTCGGTAAAGAGCTTTAGATACTGGCTGTGTACCCGGAATCACATCAACGGTGAACTCAATCTCCCTGTCAATCAAATCCCCTAGCAGATCATCTGGAAATACATCTGGGAATTCTCTGACTATAGGAATACTGTTCACATTAGTTTTATCATCAGTAGGCACAGTCAATACAGAACACAGATATCCCTTACACCCCTTCTTAATCAATTTAAAGACTTTCATGGAGGAAATCAGATATGGGGGAGGTACTACTCCAACTCTGTTAAATACAAATTCGGGTAGTCTGGGTGGATGGAAAACTACTTGTTTTTTTACACAGTTTATGGTGGCATGATACTTCGTTAACCAGTCCATTCCCAATATTACGTCAAAATGGTCAATGTTCAATGGCAGTAAATCGATATACAGATGCATATCCCCAACAATAATTTCACATGCAGGGTACATATAAGCACAAGTCATAGATCCCCCAGCAGGTGAAGATACAGCTAACAGATAGTTCATGGGTTCTAATGGTCTATTCAATTTTTGCGAAAAAACATGCGATACATATGAATGTGTAGACCCCGAATCAATCAGTACATAAGAATTTTGGGTACAAATAGAGAGGATACCTGACACAACGGTCTCGGTATTTTGTACGTCTCCCGGTACGATTGCGAACACTCGGCCTTGCCTCATAGGCTCTTTCCCAGTAACTTTGGGGTTGGGTTTAGGTGGAGCAGTTGATGCTGCGCCGCTGGCTGCAGCTTTACTATTGCCCTGAGGAGCAGAGGGGCAATCTTTTACCATGTGACCCACCTTGCCACACTTGTAACAAGCACCAGATAATTTATAACAAACCACTTTGTGTTTCTTACCACATTCAGAACAGGGCGGTATGGAACCACTTCCCTGACTAGAGCTGGTGGTTGACCCTGAGTTTTGCTTTTTGTTCAGTGGGTTGTTTCTGCTTTTCTTGAATTTAAAACCCCGTTTTTTCCCGCGCCACTCAGTTGCGGGTGTTTCAATCTGTTTCAAAGCTTCGATATTTGCTTCAACCATAATGGCTCGGTCAAGAACATCTATATATTTGAGCAGTTTCAGTACATTAATCCTGTCCAGTATTTCTACATTGAGGCTACCTTCAAACTTCCTGGCCTTCTTGTAGTCGGTGTCCACCATGTGTTGTGTATATCTAGCAAGTTCGGTGAACTTTATTTCATACTCTCCTACGGACATGGTACCTTGTTTCAGCTGTTCAAACTCAGTCACCTTTCTGTCCCTGACACACTGTGGGAAGTATTTTTCAAAGAAGGACTCCTTAAATTGAGTCCAAGTCATGACAATATTTGTATCACGGATCAACATCCACCACCTTCTAGCTTCTTCTTGTAAGGTGAAGGTAGCTAGCAGCACTTTATGTGCCTCAGAGCACGGAAACACTTCAAATAATTTTTCTATTTCAAGAACCCAAGTTTCAGCCTTTAAGGGTTCAAGGCCTCCCTGAAAGGATGGCGGTTTCATCTTGCTAAATTTTTGTGTCAGAGTTATTATGTCATCATTAACAGGTGGCTCTGGCTGTACTGGAGGAGGTGGGGCCTGTTGGTTTTGTTGTTGTTCTAGTCTTGCAGTTAATAGTTCCACCATTCTCTCCAATCTTGCCATTCTTGCCTCAGAGGATTCAGTTTCATCAACATTTCTTGCGTTGTCCATCTCACTATAAGCAGTTATAACAATTATAAACATAGACAGTTGCATACTTAAACAGATTATCGCATTAACAGTTACATTCATGTCTTAGCCACACACACTTATCATACTCATGCAATGCCCTAATCACTTTTCTAGGACATCCTATAGCTCATTTGGACACGTGTGTGCGATATAACTCGTGATATAAGTATTTCTCTGATACCACTCTGTCACGACCCAAACCCGCCCTTATGGGTTTAGGACCGTAACCGGCCAGTAATCCGAGATTACTGAAGGCCTGCTTAACAGTAATACAGTAATACAGAGTATAGGGGCATGGCGGAAGCCAAATCGGTAAATAAACAATGTCCAATGAACTGTGACAGTCTGTATGCAAAAAGACTTTTCATACATATATACAATTAGTACAAACAGTAAGCACAACATTAACAATCATCCAGATTAGGGACTTTATCCCTATTAGGACAGTACAATACAGTGACATTCAGTCTATACAGATTATAAGCAAAAAGGAGAAATCTAAAACTCCCCAAGCCTCAGCTTGAACAGATCAGGAACCTCGAAGTGAGGCACAAATGCTGGCTTAACAAAACTGGAGTTTACCCCGACGCTTCTAGCAATGGTCCGGTGCCTGTACACCTACATATATATATGAGTAGTGAGCTAAAGCCCAGTGAATAACATAATGCGTGAAGAGGTTAAGAATGAATGTCCTTACAATAATGAAAACAGTTCATTAACTCAGTATTTCTGTCATTCAGTAATAACAGTCATATATGGTACATCCATTAGCATAGCAGTACAGTAAACAGTAGGTCTTAAAAGACCGAACAGTCAGTGATGGCCATCATAACAATAAATAGAAGTTTCAAGATAGGAACGGACAGAGATCTCTGTAACAGTAGCAATAACAGTAATAGTAGTTGCTATGGATGCCACAATACAGTTCAGAATAGAGGACATACATTCATTTAGTTAACAGTATCAATTCAGAAATAGTACAGTTTAACCATTCAGAAGATATTCATATTTGAACATATCTTTACACAGTTGTTACTCACATAGCTCTGGGCTACAGATAAGCTAGTACGCGTCTCCGGATGCCAACCCTACACAGTTGCAGAATGAACACACACTAAGCTACACAGTTGGGAAAATAATAACTTAATCCCTAACTCGACTCGGTGTGGTCCTACATCAATATCCTCATTAAGGTGCCTTGAACTAGGCCTAGGAATGCCTAGGATGGAATGAGGATGCAAAGATGCACTTTAAAAACATTTTCAGAAAACAGAGGTCCCGCTCGAGCGTAGGTTACGCCGCTCGAGCGGACATGAAGACAAAGGTTTCCGCTCGAGCATAGGCTTACCCGCTCGAGCGTACTGCAAAACAGTCAAAAGTGCTGGATAGGTGAAATTCACACTCGATTGGGCGCTCGACACCCGCTCGAGCGTAAGATACAATGTCTCGCTCGAGCGTAAATTACCCCGCTCGAGCAGACTGCAAAACACAACAAAATGCTAGGAGCACGATTTTCACGCTCGAGCGCCAGTCACCCCGCTCGAGCATGAGTTCAAAATCTGGAATTTCCAAGTTTGAACTTCAATCTCAAAACCAAGTTTAAATGTACCAAATTCGATCCTCTTAGGCTAATTTTCTGAAAAACACTTCAAAACCCATAATATTACATGTTTCAACGATCAATTTAGGAAATCAAAGTCCAAGGGTAGTTCAATTAAATCCAATTTCAAACCAATTTCATGAACATGACTTCAAATGGGCATGCATAACTTTAAACAGCTTTCAAGCCTAAAATTCATGCTCTATTGAGCCAATTCTTTCAAAAACAAGATGAAATCATGAACTTTAACATAAACATGAACATGCATGCAAGATTTCCATGGAATCAAACCTCCAAACTCAACAATGCACACATGCATGCATGATTCAAGCTCTAATGCAACAATTTAAACCAATTCTAGGCTCAACTCTTCAAATTAGCATGAAATATGCAAGGACTAACTTAAATTCACAATTAAAATGATGAACTCCTTACCTAAGTTCTCAAATACAAGTCTAGAAGCTGAATTGATCACAAACTCTTCCAATCTTCTCAATTTCCAAGCAATACAAGATGAATTCACTCCAACTCCCTATCTCTCTCTCTCTAGTCGGCAATAACAAGGAAAGAGGCTGATGAAATGTTTTGTTAAATGTATAATAAAACTCAAATATGTGTTGCCTAAGTGGTCCACTAAGTGGCATGTTGGTAATTAAGCCAACTATTGCAATTTAACTTAATTCAATCTAATTTAATCATACCAAATCACTTTTTAGGTAAATACTCCATAAAATCCTATAAATTCTAATGATCATAAAACACCAGTCAATTTCTGGTTCAGCCGCCGATAAGGCCTTCAATTTGCAGTTTAATGCATAAAATACGAACAGATAATTGAAACAGTCAACAGATAGAAATGCATTTAAACTAGCACTTTCAATCAATCAGTCCAGTATTTCAATCAATTCAATTACTAATCATGTTCACTCTCAGTTTAGCAGTAATTAGTGGTTAATCAGTAAACAGTGGTGAGGGTTATTACAGTTCGGGAACCAGTAACCGAACATTTATTATTTGTTCGGGAATATAAGTCCGAATATGAAAATTTCTTAATGCATTAAACGATCAAAATTGTTAATGCTTGTAGAAGTTTTCATTTTTTCAAGTTTGAGAATACAAGCCCGAAGATTACTTATTTGTTCGGAAAGGCATTCCCGAACAAATAAGTAATGTTTAGGAACGCAAGTCCGAACATAAAAATTTCTTAACACATTTGTTACGACCCAAACTCGCCCCTGTAGGTTTAGCGTTGTAACCGGCTAGTAATCCGTGATTACCGAAGGCCTGTTTAACAATAATGACAATAATACAATATAAAGAAGGAACAATAGCACTCTGTTGTGCTTCTGTGGAGGATTTTTTTGAGTCTTTTTTTATGATTTGAACCGTTCATATTGTAAGGTTTGTTAAATAGATCATTCATGCAAAAAATCAAATTGATTGGAAATCTATAACTTTATAACAAGAGTATATTTGTTTTTTAAGAAATAAACGGTTAACATTATCTTGATAATTTTTGTAAAACAATTTGAATTTGATTATAGGGTTACGGATTTCTGATTAACTTAATTTTTTGTATGGATGATATACTCGATGAACCCTACAATATGAACGATTCGAATCATTGAAAAAGACTCGAAAAAAGTCGCCATAGGCTCACAACAGATCGCGGTTGTAACTTAGTCACAGCAGCAGCCCCAAGTCCCATAAAGGGGCTGGTGGAAGCCAATCAATAATAATATACATCGTCCAATGAGCTGTGAGGACCTAAATGAAAATAAACTTTCATATATATAGTTATATACACAAACACTTATGTCCAAAAGTACATATATAAGACAATGTGTAAGTTAGTGAATTAATCTCATCATCAAAAACTGTATAAACAAAATCTGAAACATCCTTTACACTTAGCAAAAACAAAAGGGTGAAATTGAATCACCCAAAAAGCCTTGACTCGAGTAGGTTCGGAACCTTGTTATGAGGCACAATAGTTGGTTTGACAAAACATGAGTTCGGGTCGACGACCTTAGTTTTGATCTGGTGCTTGGCCACCTACATATATATAATAAACTGTGAGCTAAAGTCCAATGAATAACAAATACGTAAAGAGGTTAAGAATGATGTCCTTCAATCTTTGAAACAATCGATTTCAACAAAACTTTTCAATTAATGTCATTTATTGATCAATCGTTCGATTCAATCAATTCAATCGATCAATAATTATATAAGTCATACGTGGTACATCTGATAGTAACAATACACTAGGTCTTGAAAGACCGAACAATCAATTAATGGCCATCATATAATAACAATAGTTCCAAGATTGGAACTGACAGAGATCTCTGTATCAATAATAATAACAATATCAATAACAATAATAATATGCTATGGATGCCACGAATACAATTCATAAATTAGGATCATCATTTAATCGATAAAAAGGTATCATTTTAGAAAACAATATAATTTATCAATCAAAAAATAAAGACGATTGAACATATCTTTACAATAGTGTTACTCACAGTGGGCTCCTGAAAACACGTGTTATTGGTTCGCCGTCCGACCTAAACAAATAGAGTCAAGCATAACAACTCAATTACATTCATATTAATAGCCAATTCTATCTGATTCGGTTGTCACTTATTTGATAACTAATCGTCTTCACTAATTCGGTTTTAATGTTTCATTTATTCAATCTAATGCACTAAGAGATGCAATTGATTATAAAAATACTTTAAAACCACGCAAACAGAGGCTTGGAAGATGGAAAAGAGAAGCGAAAAACAAACTGGGTTTGCCTAAAAAGGGCCGCATGTACGGGGACATCACCGCACCTGCTCCCGCAAGTGCAATTTAAGCAGAATGCACCTTCACACTGTCCTGTTTTCCGCACGTACGGGGTCCCAAGCCGTACGTGCAGCGCTTGTTGCAAACAATCCGAAAAATTGCTCTGTTTGGGGTAGTGCATTTCCTTACAAATCCAAGCTCATTTTTCATGTAATCCACCATTAAAACTTAGCTTAACACCTCGAATGAAACATATTTGGTTTAAAACAAAATTCATGACTTTAATGCAAAACTCAAATCCATGTAAAAGTTCAAATTCTTAAACTTTAATATAAAATCACTTGCTATGTAAATTGAGTTTCAAATTGTGAATTCATGGAGCTTCCTACTTGGTTTTTCAAAACCCATGCAAGAAACCAAATGTAGAGAGAAGGTTGTTATGGAATTTATGCCATGCATGTGAAATTTGGGAGTTAATTCACTTATTCTTTACATGTATGTAGGAAACCTTCAAGTACATGGACCAAACTTCAATCAACTCATATTTTCTTGGTTAATCTAGAATGTTTAAGAGTTATGAGCATGATCCTACGACTTCATGAGATTAGAAAGAAGAATTCTTACCAGTAAACATATTGAGGAGGTTTGATCTTCAATTTATAGGTCCTCTCCCTTTTCTTTCTCTTCTCTTCTTCCCTTAGTTGAGTTCACACTCTCAAGTCTATCTTCCTTTCTCTCACTGGGTGTAGAACACTAAGGCCACCAATTCTCCTTTTACTTCTTGACTTTAATTCCTTGTGTATTAGATTTTCTAATCCAGTTGAACTAGCTTAAAGCTACATAAGCTTAAATTAATTTAGTTACCAAATTAATTAAAATCAAACCCAATTAAATTCAATTAGTCTCTAACATTTATAACTTAAATCATCCTAATTTTAATTTTTCCAATGTGAATTAGGCTCTAATTTCGTATTCTATTATTTAATTTTAACTTGTTAAAATTAGCGATGCAGACAGGTTTAATCCATAACGCTACATATCTGTTCACAATAACACTACAATACCAAATAATGCAAGCATATATCATATGACACATAATTCACATAACACATAATCGCACCATTAGCAAGAAGCATATAATTAATATTATTAATTTACGTAATTAAGGAGGCGGTTGTCACAACATTGAATTGTCAAAATTTTTAACACCTGCAGAAGTTATCGGAAGTAGCTCAAATCCATTATTAGATTCAAAAATTATTCCTTTATCGCGTAGTTTTGATAATATTGCTGCGTAGTTCTTTGCCGAACTCACAATTTTATAATATCTACCGACAAAATCAACAAAACCAATTATTATAATTTTTTTGCCTGCAAGAGAAGAAATTATTACGATAAAACTAAGAAATTGTGTATATATATGTATAGAGAGAGAGAGATAGCATACCAACTGTGACAATGGTGGATGAGGTAGTAGAGACAGTAATCACATTGGCTCTTCTTCTTCTTGATAGGTTTTGTTAAGATTTTTTGGAAAATGAATTTTTTTGAGGCGTGGGGGTGTAGAGGGGTATACATTCAATTGGTGAAATGTTTTCATAAAGATAATTTTGATATTATTTGGGGGAAAAGAAAATTTGAAGGTTTTAAAATTTATAAGTAGGAGCCCAAAGAAATGGGGGGTTAAAAATAATTCACGAAATACTAATAATACCACTCTTATTAAAAACCAAAAAATAAATACTTTTAGCTTCTCGTTTTTTATTATTAATTTTTAATTTTGCAAGAATCTACACTAAAAGTGGTAGACCAACAGTAAAATATGTCACATAATTTGTACATAACATTCATGCACATAATATTTTTTAAATAAATAATATTTGATTCAAAATTTTAACAGTGACACTCATATTTGAGATGAATATGTTATGAGAGTATATATATATATTTTTTGTATGAGTTATGTGTATATAGCATTGTTCCTATTTTTGGCTGCACTTGTAGCCTCATAATTGAAAGGTGGCCCATTCTTATCAAAGTCAAAAATCATTTATTATTTTTTATTGTGAGACTATTTTTTCTTATTAAAGCTTAGTTTGGCTACTGCCAAAAAAGTGCACTTATTTTATCTTTTTATCTTTTTTGGGTCACATCAATCAACATCTCCTCTCTACTTTTTCTACACATAATACAAAAAAATTCAAAAAGTAAACTTATTTAGTCTTCCCAAACTAGGCCTAATTATTGATTCGTTTAAAATGTATTGTTAAACTGTAATTGCAACATTGAATGGATTTTTTTCTATATTTTATAAATGGGAATGCTAATCACCCTTTATAATGCAGTAATTAATAACAGTATATATTTAAATAAAATATGAAATTTATATTGACATTTTAAATTCTTAAAAATTGTTTGATAGCCAAAACTTCTGCACTTCATTAACAAGCATTAATACGTCCATATTTCAAATATTTTTGTTTACTTATAAACCTTATTCACCGTGTATTTTTAATTTTTTTTTCTTTATATTAATTATATGTTGTATTTGATATTTGTCACTATGACTAAGATTTATTGGATTTTTTTACAGTAGGCCTGTTTGATAGAGTTTATAAGTTACTTATTTCAACTTTTAGCTTAATTTAAGTTAAAATATTATATTTGGTGTAGCTTAAGTTAATCAGCTTATAGCTTAAATCAAGTTATTTCTCAACTTATCTCAAAAGCTGCTCAGGGAGTGTTTAAATTTTTGACTTAAACGTACAGCTGGTGTGGGGAGCTAAAATTTCTTAAATGCCCTCGTCAATACTCAAATATTAATATTAATTAAAAAATAAAAAAATATATATATTTCTAAAGAAAAAGAAAAAATCAATATTAATTAAAAAATTAATTGGCATTAATTATTAATAAATTCATATTGTATATTTTTATATTAATTAAAAAATAAAAAATTGTATATTTCTGAAGAAAAAGAAAAAAATCAATATTAATTGGTATTAATTATTAATAAATTAATATTGTATACTTTTGTAATGAATTAATTATTAATTGATACTAATTAACAACAATTGTTGATTATTAATATTAATTGAAACTAATAAAAATTAAATATTAATATTAATTTATACTAATTAATAATTTTAGTATTAATTGATACTAATAAGCAATTAATTAATATTAATTAATTTATAATGAAAAATAATTGTGACAATAATACTTCCATTCATTTTTAGCAAATGTATCAATTTTTATATTAATTGATACTAATTAATACTAATTATATTAATTTTTATTAATGAAAATTAAAACTGAAAAAAAGAGAAAATAATCATTTTTATATCATATAAGGGTAGAAAGGACAATTATATAGTAAAAAACTATTTTACAGCTTATTAATCAAACACTACCCTTCTACTTAAATCCATAATCTCACAGCTGCACTAAACAAGTTAACAGCTTATATTCACAACTATAAGCCATAATCTGTTAAGTTTATAATCTATAATCATTTTTCCACAGCTCTACCAAACGGGGCTAGTATCATATATAAATTAAGGAAAATGAGTGGGAGCTCTAATTAAAACTACTACTAATGATGTGGTAGTGGGTTCCACCCACTGCCACAGTATGTATTGTGTCTGGTTTTTTTTTTTTTTGCTTTGCCACCTCATTAGTGGTGGGTTTAAAGTCACTAAATTAGTGGTTTCTAGTACCATAAATTAAATAAAAAAACAATTACACCCATTTATAAAATATTTTTTTATGGGAGCTTTTTTGATAAATCTTTTTTCTAAGAGTTTTGTTCCATCCAACCCATATTCTTTTTTACTATTCCATTAGGTTCTATTTGAGGTAAGAAGACCAAAATACCCTTTTCATCTACTTATGTTCCATTTAGTCCATATTATTTTCTTATGTTTCAATAAGTCCTATGGGTGACATAATTACCAAAATACCCCTAATGTGAATGTTCACATCGTCAATGTGAATGTTCACACCGTCAATATGAATGTTCCTATTTGAGGTAAGAAGACCAAAATACCCTTTTCATCTATTTATGTTCCATTTAGTCACATTATTTTCTTATGTTTCAATAAGCCCTATGGGTGACATAATTATCAAAATACCCCTAATGTGAATGTTCACACTGTCAATGTGAATGTTCACACCGTCAATGTGAATGTTCCTATTTGAGGTAAGAAGACCAAAATATCCTTTTCATCTACTTATGTTCCATTTAGTCACATTATTTTCTTATCTTTCAATAAGTTCTATGGGTGACATAATTACCAAAATACCCCTAATGTGAATGTTCACATCGTCAATGTGAATGTTCATACTATCAATTTAAATGTTCACACCGTCAATGTGAATGTTCATATCATCAATGTGTAGGGGCTCGGCCCAGCCCGGCCGGGGCCAACCCATTTAAAGCCTCATGGGTGCTTGCCAAAATTCGGGCCGGGCCGGATCGGCCCACGGGCCAAAAAATTAGGCCTAGGCCCTAGCCCTAGCCCTGGCACAAAGGTATTCAGGCTTTGGGCGCCCCGGTGGGTCGAGCCAAGGGGCTTAGGCCTAGACTTGGGCTTGGGTCGAGCTTGGGTGAGCCTCGCCATTTTTTTTAATTTTTTTTTAATTTTTTCTCCCAAAATTTTATTATTTTCCACAAAAAAAACACCGGGCCTCTGGCGGGCCAGGCCTCGGGCCAGCCTTAAATGGGCCTTATGCGGGCCAAGCTTCAAAGTGATGGCCCAGGTCCTAGCCCAAGTTCTTGGGCTAGGCTCGGGCCTGGGCCCAAACGAGCTTACCCCGGGCTGCCGGAGGGTTTCAGGTAGCCCACGGGCCGCAGGCCAATTTTACATTCTTATCAATGTGAATATTAACATGTTAATATGAATATTCACATTGTCAACAGGTCGAACCCGCTCCGGGCCGCGGGCCAATTTTACACTCCTATTAATGTTAATGTTAACATGTCAATATGAATATTCACATTATAAACGGGCCGGGCTCGCGGGCGGGTTTCGGGCCGCCTACGGGCCGCGGGTCAATTTTACATTCCTATCAACGTGAATGTTAATATGTTAATATGAATATTCACATTGTCAACGGGCCGAGTCGGGCCCGCCCTGGCAGCCCAAGGGCCGCGGGCGGGTTTCGGGCGGCGGGTTTCACGCGGCGGGCCAATTTTACACTTCTATCAATGTGAATGTTAATATGTTAATGTGAATATTCACATTGTCAACAGATCAGGCTCGCCTCGGCCCAGGGGGAAGCTTCGGGCCGTCCACGAGCCACGGGCCAATTTTACATTCTTACCAATGTAAATGTTAAAATATGAATATTTACAGCCTGCCCCGCCCCGGGCAATGGGCGGGCTTCGGGCCGCTCATGGGCCGCAGGCCAATTTTACACTTCTATCAATGTGAATGTTAACATGTCAATGTGAATATTCACATTGTAAACAGGCCGGGCCGAGCCCGTGGGCTGGTTTCAGGCCGCCCACGGGCCGCGGGCCAATTTTACACTCCTATCAATATGAATGTTAACATGTCAATGTAAATATTCACATTGTAAACGGGCCAGGCACGTGGGCGAGTTTCAGGCCGCCTATGGGCCGCGGGTCAATTTTACACTCCTATCAACATGAATGTTAATATGTTAATGTGAATATTTACATTGTCAACGGGCCGGGCCGGGCTCGCCCCGGGTAGCCCACGGGCCGCGGGCGGGTTTCGGGCTACCCACGGGCCGCGGGCCAATTTTACACTTTTATCAATGTGAATGTTAACATGTCAATGTGAATATTCACACTGTTAACGGACTGGGTCCGCCCCGGCTCGGCGGCGAGCTTCGGACCACCCACGAGCCATGGGCCAATTTTACATTCTTACCAATGTGAATGGTAAAATATGAATATTTACAGCCCGCCCCGCCCCGGGCAACGGGTGGGATTCGGGCCACTCACGGGCCGTGGGCCAATTTTACATTCATATTAATGTGAATGTTAACATGTCAATGTGAATATTCACATTGTAAACGGGTCGGGCCGGGCCCGCGGGCGGGTTTCGGGCCGCCTACGGGGCGCGGGTCAATTTCACACTCTTATCAACGTGAATGTTAATATGTTAATGTGAATATTCACATTGTCAACGGCTCAGCCGGGCCCGCCCCGGACAGCCCACGAGCCACAGACAGGTTTCGGGCCGCCCACGGGCTGCGGCCAATTTTACACTTTTATCAATGTGAATGTTAACATGTCAATGTGAATATTCACATTGTCAACGGACCGGGCCCGCCCCGGCCCGAGGGCGATCTTCAGACCGCCCACGGGCCACGGGCCAATTTTACATTCTTACCAATGTGAATATTAAAATATGAATATTTACATCATAAAATTGCTAACCGTTCAAAAAATATTTGTAAGGGTATCAAAATTAAATATAAGGGAATAAGAGTCTAAAAATAGAGTGTAAATCAAGAAAAAAACTTTATGGAATAAAACTATACATGCATAGGACTAAATGGTTTAATAAATTTCTTCATGGACTTTTTGAGTTAAAATACTTCTAAATGAGATTTATCAATGAAAATCTCTTTTTTTATTAATTGATAAATAAATAAAAAAAAATTGATGGACCCCACTATGCTCTGACTCCACTTGCTTTGGTGATAGGATATATGTGTAATTATTATATTATCAATGGGATAGATATGGGTGAGCCGCCTCTGAAAGTACAAGGTGGGTACTAAAATATCTACAATCCGATCTTAAATGATATTTTCAGATTTTCTTTTTCCATTCTCGAAAAACAAAACATCAAATTAATAGGATAAATTACACTTACATCCCTTAAAATTTTTGATAAATACAAAAACTTCTAATGTGATTTCAATTATTACAAAAACTTCTCATTTGATTTCAATAATTATAAAAACTTCTCTTACTTTAACTGACAATATATCAAGATTCTCCCATTTTCTTACCTCCGTTCACACAACTAACGGAAGCTGTTGATGTCATCAAAGATAAATTCTAAAATGCCGATAATGCCTTCAGTGTCTTGAATCCATCTATATATACCAGACCGTAGACCTTACAACACCTAATCCTATCTCATTAAGTTTTATTCCTTCCCTTCGAGAAAAAAAAAACCTCATAATTACAATTGTTGTAAAAGTAACAACACAACACCCATAACATGGCCATTATTGTTATTAGCCTATCTACGCCACCAGCCAAACCTTCAGCTCAACCAACTCTACAACACCCAAACCACCACTACTACCACTGCACAAACTCACCACCTAAACACTGCCCAATTTTAAAAAGAAAAGAAAATAAAAGAGAATAAGCCCCACCACTACAAAACCTACCATATTAAAGAATAGCTAATAGATCCAAATTTAGTCCACTGATGTATAATCTTTTCTTTTTCACTTTTCGGATATGAAAAACCAAGTTAGTCATCCAAATATCTAGCAAGAAGAAGAAAAAAGAAACATATGGCATTTAAACAAATTTGTTCCTTCTGATTATGTCAATGGGAAAGCTAACTGTGAAAGTTATGTCAATGGGAAAGCTAACTGCGAAAGCTAAAACACAAATTACATGACCCAAAGTCATATACATATTCATTTTCATACTTGAGTCCTCTGCGCCATCAATGAACGATATGATTGTTTGATGATCTCGGATTCAATTTTGGACAAAAGTTAATAAAATGTAAAGAGTAGGACCACCCCTCCCTCTGTTATAGTATGAACTCAAAAAGGGAGGTTGCAACGCTTCAAGAATCATCAAAATGCCATGAATTAGCATGTGACGACTCTTAACACAAGTAACTTGGCATAACGTCTGGCGAAGTTAAAGCAATTTAAGCCACTTTCTTTATGTGTGTTGATCCAAGTTTTAAAGTTAACATTGTGAAAGTATTATGTTGATGTGGTTGTGGCATCACCGTGTGGATGATGGGCATTATGTGGGAATGGAATTGGAAACAAATGAAATTTGAGTCTAGCTTGAAAGGCAGAAAATGTATTTTGGCGTGTGATCGATGTGGATCTTGAACACATTTGAGAATATGTTTGTAATAACCCTCATTGTTGCTTACCGATAAACATTGATTACCGTCAAACTGAACTGATTATGACTGATAATTGACCTGATTAAAGTACTGAACTGACTGACTGAAAACTGGAACTGAATTGACTGAGTATGTGTGTTAATCTGTATTCTATCTGTTTGATTGTTTACTTGATCTGTTCACGTTTTACGTTTAAACTGTTAATTGAAGGCCTTATCGGCGGCCGAACCGGGAATTGATTGATGTTTTATGATCCTCATAATTAATGGGATTTTATGGTGTATTTATCTGAAAATTGATTAGGTATGATTAAATTAGATTAAATATCAATGAATTGCAAGTGCTAGGCTTATTTACACTTTTGCCACACTTAGTGGCCACTATCTCACTCACACACATTTGAGCCTTGTATACACTTATACACTTAGATCAAAACATTGCTCAGCCTTTCTCCTTGCCATAGTCGACCAAGAGGGGGAGAGAGTGAGAGATTGAATTGTTCATCTTGAATTGCTTGGGAACTTGAAGAATTGCTTAGTAATTGAAGTATAGATTACATATTTGAGCTCCTAGTCTTCTAATTCAAAGACTTAGGTAAGGATTTCATCTTCTCATTCTCGTGTTTGAGCTAATTCTTGCATGGTCTATGTTCAATTGTCGAGCTAAGTCATGTTTTAGTTCATACATGTTGATATAGAGCATAATTCATGCATGCATGTTCGAATTATTGAGTTGTGAGTTGATGTAATGATAAAATGGTACATGCATGTCCATAATTTTGTAATGGTCCATGTTTTCACCTTGTTTTTGGATCAATTGGCTTCTTAGAGCATCAAATTGAAGATTCAAAATGATTTGAATTCATGCATGTTTGCATGTTCATCCTGTTCTTGAAAAATGGTTTGAAATTGAGTTTGAATTAAACACCCTTGGGCTTTGATTTCTCAAATTGAGCTTTGAACCATGTTATTCCATGTGTGTATAAATGTTTTCCAGAAAATAGGCCCAAGAGGATTGGTTTTGATGCATTTGATTGTGAGTTGAGCTTGGTAGTGCAATCTGGGTTTTCCAAATTTTGCACTCCCGCTCGAGCGTGGAAGTGGCGCTCGAGCGTGGAATCCGAGCATCCAGTATTTTCTCTGCACTATTTTACAGTCCGCTCGAGCGGAGGATTGGGCGCTCGAGCGGAGGCATGTGTCTCACGATCGAGCGGGCGTCGAGCGTCCGTCGAGCGGAGATTTCACCCATCCAGTACTTTTACAGTACGCTCGAGCGGGAAAGTTGACGCTCGAGCGTGTAGCCTTGTTGCATGTCCGCTCGAGCGGGGAAACCTACGCTCGAGCGGGACTCTGTTTTCTGAAAATTCTGAAAATTCTTTTAAATGTACATCTTTGCATCCTCATCCCATCCTAGGCATTCTTAGGCCTAGTTTAAGACATCTTATTGAGGATATAGATGTAGAGAACACACCGAAGCAATTAGGGATTAAGTTATTATCTTTCCCAGCTGTGTAGCTTAGTGTGTGTTCAACCTGTGAACTGTGTAGGGTTGGCGACTGGGGAGACACACTCTAGCATACTGTAGCCCAAACTCTGTGAGTAACAATTGTGTAAAGATATGTTCAACTGAGAATGTTTTCTGACTGTTTAACGAAACTGTTTTCTGAAGTAATTATTGTTAATTGTTTGAATGTATGTCCTATATTCTGAAATGTATTGTGGCATCCTTAGCAACTGTTGTATACTGGTACTGCTACTGTTACAGAGATCTCTGTCGGTTCCCTCGTGGAACCACTACTGTTTACTGATTGATGGCCATCATTACTGTTCGGTTTTTAAGACCTACTGTTTACTGCTATGCTAATGGATGTACCACATATGACTGAATAACTATTCTGACTGAAAGACTGGAGTATTGCTTAATGAACTGCTTTCATTACTGTAAGGACACTTCATTCTTAACCTCTTTACGCATTATGTTATTCACTGGGCTTTAGCTCACTGTTTATATATATATATATATATATGTAGGTGCTCAGCCACCAGATCGGAGCTAGGAGCGTGGGTTAGACTCCAGTTTTGTCAAGCCAGCCTTTGTGCCTCACTGCGAGGTTCCGAGTTGCCATGCTATGGCTTTGGGGTGTTTTGTTTTTCCCCCCGTCTGTCTCCATACTGTTTGGATTACTGTATAGACTGTCAGCTACTAACTGTACTGTTATCAAGGGATTAGGTCCCTGTACTGTGTGACTGTAAATTTTGTATAGACTGTACTGTTTGTATGTATGAATGCATGAAAAATCTTTTTGGCATACAGACTGTCACAGCTCAATGGACATTATTTATTTACTGTATTGGCTTCCGCCGGGCCCTGAACTCTGTTTTACTGCACTACTGTTAAGCAGGCCTTCGGTAATCTCGGATTACTGGCCGGTTACGGTGCTAAACCCATAGGGTCGGGTTTGGGTCGTGACAATGTTTTATATGTAAAGAAAAGATTTTTACCAAGAATGAGAAAAAGATGAAAATTTTCTTTTGGGATTGAGTTGTTAATTGTTGTGCCCCTTATGGTTGAAAAGGTGTAACCACTTTAATTGTATTGCTAAATCTTGAATTTTGTATGATCGGTTATGGGGATCGATTGGAGTTGTAAGGGCTTGTTAGGCCAGGGTCTTGCCTTGGGTCAGGTTTGTTGTAACCTTTTCCTTTTGAACGAGGTAACCAAGGATCTTGTAGTGAAAACCTTGTTTCCTTCTTGTTGGGGTGCTAAGCATTGGGGAGCATTTGGGCTTGTGGTGGTGGATGCCCAGGGTGTGCGTGTTGTTGTCGTGGTTGTTGTTGTTCTTATCTCATAGGCCTTGTGAGTGGTATGAATCGAGGGAAAGTCTGTGACCCTTTCTTTGTGTCCTTTTGAGTTTGGGTGTCCTGGGCGTTCCTAAAGTCGGAAGGTATTCTAAGTTTGGTTATGGCTAGGAGTTGGTGTTGTATTTCCTTGGTTTATTAGGTCTTGCCATTCTTTAGTCCATGTTGATGTTAAAGTCCTCTAAATAAGAAGTAATGTCAAACGAGAGGATCTTCTAAAGCATGAAAGAAAGACCACACCGTTGGCAATGAATCTTCGAAAAGATTAAGTCATTAAGTGGGAACCTTTCTTACATGTTTTGAACAACCTCAATCGGTTGAAATCATTCTCAAGTATGAAAGAAATGAATGATGGATTGATTATTAAACTTAGACTCTCAAACATGAAAATGAGTAAAAGAAAGCTATATAACAAGCAACAAATTACATATGCTAACTTATGAGATCACAAATGTACTAAACAAGGCATGAACCAATTGAAAAGGCTTGGATAGCCTCAAAACAGCCCTTAATACATGGAAAACAGAGGTAGAACATGCATGAAAAGAGCTTGAAAAGCTAACAATAAAGAAGAGAATATAAACTCAAACCCACATGGAGACACTGTCAAACAAACTCATTTAATAATCCAGGATGTCATATTGAAGAAAGTTGCGAGCATTCAAAACCAAAAACCAAAAACCAAAAACAAAAAAACTGAATAGGTAAAAAGGTCGATATTCATACTCAACTCAAGCCTTAATCCATAATTATTCGGGTAAGAAGTTGGATAGCCACCATCAACATCACCTCCAAAAAAAAAAAAAAATAGTGCAAAATCAAAATCAAACCATATATCCATTGTTACCCAAAACAAATAAGGTACTAGATTATAGTGCAAAAATTGAGTCTCTCTGAACCCACCACCTCTTCCAGGCTTTTTCTCTTCTCTTCCCCCTTTCCTTCTCCTGCCGTTCCTCCTTCTTCTCTTTTCCTCTTCCTCTTCTTCCAATTGCGACACAGATTGCGACCCAACATTGCTACTATCACCGCCAACCACTACTCTGAAAACTATAGATCTAGGGTTAGGGTTCGAAAGAAGAAGAAGAAGAAGAAGAAGAGGAAGAGAGAAAAAGCGTGCAACAAATGGCAGAGGAAAGGAAGTGGATGAAGAAGAAGAGAAAGAGGATAAGGAGGAAAGACGACGGCGGCAAATGATATACGACGGACGGTGGAAAGGGGAAGAGAAAGATGATGCCCCAACGACGCCGACGAGGAAGAGTTTCTCTCTCTCTTGCGTTTAGATCTGATGAGAAAGAACAAAAACAAACAAAAAAAAAATTCATTTTGTATATGGTGGGGTTAACAAAATTGGAAAAGATCAAAGGGTATTTTCATCTTTTTGTGCTCAAATAAAAGGGTAATATGATCATTTTGTATAAGCAAGTAACACTATTTGTGTAAAATTGACAGATTGGGAGAATCTTGATATTACCAGTTAAAGTAGGAGATATTTTGTAATTATTAAAATTACTGGGGAGGTCTCTGTATTTGTCAGAAACCTTAGGGGAGGTAAGCGTAATTTATCCAAAGTAATATTATGAATAGGATGTTGTGGATATGTAAGAGCACCTACAATGACTTGTTATTGGAATTGTTATTGCCATAATTTGGTAACTCCACCAATACAATGTGCTTCAATAGCACTTTATAACAGCTACTATGTTTGAGAAATGACAGCTGTTATTTGTGTCGAAGAAACGCAGAAATTGGTCCATTGAACATTTGCTCAGACGTCTGGTGGACTAATTTATGCGTTTCTTCCTTTATGCGTTTGCTGAAATGGTCTGCCAAAATGACTGGGAACCATTAGAACACCATTGCTAGAATTTGACAATAAATTATAATAATGACAATGCTATAATAACATTTGTCATTGGAGTTACTCTAACATGTTAGTACTAACATGTTGTCCTAATGGAAAATTTAATTTCCACACCAAACTTATGTGCAACTTGAGACAAATAAATTATTTGGTTCTTTTGATAAATTATTTGGTTCTTTTGATATTTTAATGAAGCGCACTTTATAATTTTGTAACAACAATGCTTAATAATTTAAATTTTCATGACTTGAATGACCCAAAATGACAACAACGTTGTTTTAAAATATTTGAACCATTCGGGTTACACAAATTTAAACTATCAAGCATTTTTTATTTTGTAAATATTTAATAAAATTGAAGCATAAAGTGCATACTGTTAGTGATGTGGAAATAAGCTTACAGAATTGCGCACTGTCCCTGTACTTGTGGGATTTGGAGAGAGAAATGGGTCGAACAAGTGGGCAGAGCATACCCAACATAGCATACCCAACAATAGAAATGTCTAAAATATTGTTTAATCCATTAAAATTGCTCAATCTATACCGATCATTGAAACAGAAAATACAACTTTTGATGGTTAAATTATATGCTTAAATTATTTACTACTAGACAATATTTTTTTTAATACATATATAATATTTTTGAGATAAATACGAAAGAGTACTTGGAAACATACAGGTACCCATGGATGCTGTACCAATTGAAAAAACAATATTGTCCGGTACAGGATTAACAACTTTGATTATATACATGAAAAGAGCATGTAAAATCAATTACTATTTTATATATACATATATATATAAAAGTGCAAATTAGTTTTATATTATGCAAATATTTAATAATTATTTAAGATTATTTTTTACGCAACTAACAGATTGATACCTCCCCAACTGTACTTTGGTTACAGATAGCACATTTGTCAATCAGCCATCCATAGTTTGATTATAATTTTATTCTAAAATTACACCAAACCACATTGTGCGCACCCCTACCCGACAAGTAAGAACTTGACATTTTAGTGACTTCTTTAATTTTTTTTATAAAATAAAAAAATTAGTATGATCGAAATATTTTTTTTAGTTAAGTAGGTAGTTGTGAAAAAAAAAAAACAAATAATTGATTGGTGTGAATAATGTGATCTTTTATTAATTGGGTTGAATAGATGCCAAACTAATTTTTGTTCACAATTTCCAAAATTTTTTTGTAAGCACAAACGTAAAACTGTAAGCATAAACGTACACCCTATTCACTAATGTTGTATTTTGTTAAGGGATTTGGAAAGGAAAAAAAAATATGAAACTAAATGAAATGAAAGTATATTTTCTTCACATTTCACTTATCTTTTCCCTTTCCATGTCCCTTCCCAAATTTTCCAAATTCTCCAACTAAACACAGCGCAAGGAGATCTACCAACAAAAAATGCTGATTCAAAATTACTTTGCAATCAACAAAATAACTACCAATCCAATCAGAAGAAAAATAAAAATAAAATACAAAAAAAATGCCTATACAGGGAAAATGTGGTGCAATCCAGTGAATTTCACTAACCAGTTTGACTAATAAATCGAGAGCATGATGAATAATATGGTTCACAACAACACAACAATAGCAATGTCAATGTCAATTTCTAGTTTTTTTTACCAATACTTTCTCCATCCATAGAACCATTTTGCATGACGAAGAAAACATCCATTAATCATAGATTCAAACAACAATAATTGTGGCAATATAGCAGTGAGAGCAGAACACTGTTCTCTCACTTTTTCAAGACAAAACACAATTAAAGGCTAAAGTTTGGATGGCAGGACCATGCTCAATTCTCTATAAATCTGTAGCAGTCAATCTGGAAATTACATCGAAGTGGGAAGAAAGTATATGCATTACTCTCCGTGTTTTAACTTAACTAAGTGATCAAGTAGAGCACAGATATTGTAGGTGACAATACATTGTGAAGAGAGTACTATAAGGTCCAAGATAACCGAGGCTAGTAACTCCATTGTTATTATGAAATAACAAAGTCTGCACCCATCAAAGGGATGCACATTCCTAGGAGATGAAGAGAACATTACCTTAGTAGAGGGAAGACGACGGGCCAGTACTGACTAGAAGGAAGGAATTAGCGCTCAGATCAAAGGCATTAAAGGAGGAAACCCTAAGCCTACGCTTAGATCATGGATTTGGACAGGAATTTGAAAAAAGAGAAGAAAATGAGAGGAAAATATGAATGAAATATAAACTAATTTTTTTCTCCATTTCCTTTCCTTTTTTTTTCCCCTTTCCAAATCCATGATCCATCTAAACACAGCCTGAAAGATCCCAACCTTTTTTACAATTAAGAACCTTCATCAAAATCAGCAAGCCTCAATGGTTGGATGGTATAACTTTCTCGTTGTTCTTTTTCATACATAGATTTTTAAGGCATTAATTTATCAATAAGAAAGTGTAACACTTCACAACTTGGGATTGGCTGGTTTAGAGGGTATGGAGAACGGCGGGCACTGGGAATTACATAAGACACACCATCCTCCAATCTCTACCAATAAAAAAGAATGGATTCCCATTAAAATGAGATGAAAACTGAACCCTGAAAAGAAGACAAGACTTCTTTTATCCCATCTCACCTCTAATTTCTCAAATTCGTTGTCAAATACCCTTACATCCCTCTCCAACCAAATTTCCAAAAATACAGCAAAAATGACAATCTCAAACAACTTGAGCTTTCTTTATTGGAACCAAATCCACTTTAATTAATCAATAGCATCTGAATATAAGAGGGAGGGGCCACTCAATCCACATCCACCATATGAAATAGTCTATACGTTGAGATCATGGGATGAGAAAATGTAAGAAAAGATGGTCAATATTTTCTTCATCCCACCTACACAAAATACACCACTTTTTTTAACCACTTTTTGAGTCTCGAGTAGTATCAAATTGTTCTTGAACCAATTTTTGAATTTTGCAGAAACTTTGGAGTAAATAGTTGACATAGGTTGTTTCGCTTGCTACTTTTTATTCATCCTATGTAATTTGGATGGCAACGTCTTGATGCCTTTTTTTTTGTATTTTATATATAATAATAAGAAAAAATGTAAACTACAGACGACAGCAAATAAATTATAACCAGATAATTCAAGCAAGTCACTCCAAACTAAAAAGATCAGCAGAGACATGAACGAAGCTCCATGAACTAAAACGAGTTCTGAAACTTAAAAGTTCAATCTTACATTTTTGGAATAAAAGTACATAACACAGGTAACGCCAAATAAGTCCTGAGATCATATGTTACAGTCAAACAGGGAAACATTTTCTGGCATACCTGTAATAACAGACAGCTTGGGGCAATGCATTAAGAACAGAAGGCATGCATTTCATCCTGAAGCTCTTTCTTAACCATAAACTACCGATCAGCTGAAGCAACAAAAAAAAGGGGGCATAAAGAAGGGCAATTGAGCATAAATGAGAAAGTAATTTTGACAAGTATGATCATCTTGTTATAATGCAACATCAAGAAAGTGATAAATATGCAATTAATAATATATTCTCTTTTACCGCCAATAAAATGAAAAGGTATCATCTAACATGTGTCTGCTGCAAAGAAATGGACTGACGAGCTTTTAGCTAGTTAGTAGTTACAATTTACAAATAATATAATCTCAATGCAAAATCTAGGGCCTCAAGGTTCTCAAGTGAATATGATGTTTTTAGTTTTGAGAATGTAGAAAATGCAGTTGAGGACAGTTGAGTTGTGTGATGAAGGTAGGATAAAGGACCCACACAATTGCTTAAACTTGCGACTGAATTATAAATATCAAGGCATACTGAATATCGTAATTGTAATTTTAAATAACTCAAGGCAAACTCAGTATCGTAGTCGTTTTCTGGTATATCCATCCAATCAAGACTCAAGAATTTCCGTACTTTATGCAAAGTTTTAAATAATGGGTAGCAATTGCCAAAACAATAACATGACGCTGACAGTTGCAATGTGAAACGACCACAGTATAACGGTGGCAACAACTGGAGCCACGAATTTTTTACGTCTTCGCATTAAACCAACTGGAGCCATTACTTAGAGAAAATTTACCTATATTTCATAATCACATTTAGTGGGTTCCATATAGTATTTTGTAGGTTTTTTGCTTAGTTTTTAAACATGATCATATATATGTACTAATTTTTACACTATGCAATATGTATACAATAAAAACAATAATCGAAAGCAAAGATACCATTTTGTTGAGGCTAATGAAAATAAAAGGCAAATGAAGAAAATAAGTGCATAATTTTTTAATGACACAGAATCACTCAAACCCCAAGGGAGTCCACCACTAAAATCAAACTAAAACCAACGAAAAACTTATTTCAGATTCAAAGCAAGAAATTCAAACCAGCAAGTGTTTACCAGGTGTAAATCAATTCAGCATGGGGGGGAGCGGATATTACTATCTTTTCTTCAATCATTTTCGAAGTTCTTATGGTTAAAAAATTATTAGTATTACTACACCTAATTTAACTATGATATAATTGCAAAACCCAAATAACTTTATCACACAAGCACTAATGAATAAATATATCAATAACAGTAGTTCCCATTTTGGCTCTGACAAAGAAATTTGTAAACACTTGTCTATTTGAAAACAATTATAATAAGCATGGTTCATTTAAAATTATGGGCATTAGAATCATTAAGCAAGAAAAACAAAATGGACAAAGAAATAGTAAGCAAGTAGGGTATCTCCAACCTTACCTACAAGCATCAAATTAGCTAGCACCATCCTCAATCAACTTCACGAAGAAGAAAAAAAAGCCATTAATAAAAATGACCTCTGCATTTCAATGATCCACAAAGGCATTTTTTCCTCCTCTCTTCTGCTTTGCCAGACTGAACTATCCCATAATCATATGTCAACTCTTGCATGGGAGGAATGTGACTGATTGCAAAAAATGCAATATGGATATAGGATTCATTATTACTTTCTCGTAAAACGGGTTGCCAATAAACATTTGGAGTACAACTGTGGTTCATAAATCTAGCTACATTCCCACCATTTTTTGCACTTATAACAAGGGGGAATGGGCTTTTCGGAGACTCGCCTGAGTTGCCAGGCATAAGCTCTAATGGTTCACAGGTGCGATTTGCATCAAAAATATAGTTATCTTCATTATCCCTCTCAAACTCCTCTGCTGTGGATATATCAATGACTTCTCCTGCATACTCGCAGATAAAAGTTCCTGCACGAATGGGATCCCATGACCTTAGACCCCAACCTTTATCCTTTGTTCTAAACACCTCGAGACGGACTTTCAAACCTGCCTGGGATGTTCGGTTGCGGCAGTTTGGAGGGCATAAACATGAAGGACCACACTCATGAATTAAAGACTTATAACTCAAAAGAACTCCAAGTGCAGTATAAGGGAGAAGCCCTCCATTTTTATGAATGCAAGGGCAGTTGATGTCACCAGGTTGACATCCACCTCGGCAAGTGCAGCTCACAGAAGGTTGTGGCAAATTAACGGGTTTTGGATACTTGAGACTGGGATAATATGTGAAATAAGCAGGGCCCTTTTCATCATCTACATCATTTACAAGAGAAACTGGTAAATTTTCTGCCCCTGAAGTAAGGTCGGGCAGGATAACCCCAACCCTTGAAGTTATGCCTTCCTTCCATTGTTGAATTGATCGCCACAGCATAAACCCTTCAGGCTGGCCAGGAACTCTAACCAATTTATACTTAAAAACATTGAAGCCTGATTTCCCTTTCTCAACCCAGGACTGCTGGATTTTATAAAGGCCATCATAGAGGTAGATTTTCCCAGTTGGATTTAATGCATCCTTCACACCCCGAATAACTCTTACCTCATTAGCCCGATGCAAGCTCTTCTCCAAGGCAAGATTACCCCTCTCAAGTTTCTGATCCATTATGTTTATGAATCTATCTTTCCTGTTCATATTCCCACCTTGGCCACTGTAAATCAAGACATCCGCATCCTCATTATTGTCCTCATATCCTCCAGATGCAACAATGCTGACAGCTATAGGCTCTTCATCCTTAACCTTGAGGCTCAGGTAATCAATCCCAGCCATGGAAGGAGCATGCAAACCCACCAAGCACAACTCCATTCTGAAAAAGAAAATATCCCCAACCTCAATCCCTGGTATTGCTCCAATCCTCTTCTTGATGTTTGTTCGAACTCCTTTATTCAGCAATATTGTACCAGCCCTTAAGTCCGGGCGTCTTGTAATCCCTGGAGTTGCCTCCTTCCTGTCTTCAATTTGGGTAATCCTTCTCCGGAGCAAATTATATATCATGAGAATATATCTAATTGACTCCTTGTCACCATCAGCTTGTCTAACAGTATCAAGTCTTGAGAGATTGAATGACATCAGGAAATTATTGGCTACTGCCTCAATATCAACATCCCTTGCGACCAACCGGCCGGTCTTTGTCCTCTTCTGGGAATTCCCTTTTTTCTTGGCCATCTTACTAGTATCTTCTGCATCAGTAACGTGCATACTGAAGCCACTCAGATATTGGTCACTATGATTTGGGGAGTCACTATAACCATCTTCATCCATGTCTATACCATCTGGTTGTGACTGAAAACCGGATGTACGATTTCCAGAACTCCTTTTGGATGACCCAGTGCCTCCATTTGCAGCTCGCGCTGCTGGTGTTCTAAATGAAGTTATGGGAACAGGTGATTGAATTGTATTGTTAAAGCGATTAGGTCCACCGAATGGGGTTTGAGGGTTCTGTTCAGAAGACTCAGTTGGAATGAGAAAAGGGTAAAATGGAGCAACCCCAGGTGGAAAAGGACCGGTCGGAGGGACACACAAAAAGGGGGCAGCTTCAGGGGATGAAAAATTGGAAGCACTAGGTGGGGATGGGAATATCGGAACAAGACATCGCAACGGCCTTACAGTCAAAACCCTAGACTTATCAAAAGACCCAGATGTAGGAATAGACTCTGAACCTAAACCCTGTTCCATTACTAATCACAACACACTTTAAAGCCACTTAAATTACAAACCCACAAACAAAATTCCAGAAAAGTACCAAACTTTTTTCACCTTCTTGTATTATTTCATTTTCTTCTTCTGCTTCTACTACTCCATACAACAGCTACATCTACTCACCAAAAAGATCTGGTTTTAAAAAATTTTAAAAAAAAAAAACACAAATAAAAACAAGAGATTAAATTTGAAGTATTACCCACAAAAATTAAGAGCGGAATTAGCAAAAACTAACAAAAATTACACGAATTTGAACCTGAAATCCAGTAGAATCTGCTTCCTGCAACATGCAAGCAGAGATTATGCTGAGAAATAGAAGCAAAATCAGAGCTAAACGAACGATCCCCAAAAATTAGCTAAAACCCTAGAAAAACCACCAAGTAAGAGTGATGAAATGGAGTGTGGACGAGAAATTATACAAGAAAAAGCAAGAAAAACACAAAGATTTGAAGAAAATTAGCTAACATTCAACAAAAAGAGATTGATCGTTTTATGTAGAAAATGAAATGAAATTATGAAAACTTGAATACGGATACAAATGAAGATGGAAAAAAAACAGAGATTTTTACCTTTCGGATCAGACAAGTTAAAATCATCCGAACAAAACGAAAGCAGATCGTCGAAGGACGAAAATGAAAAGCCGGAAAAATGAAAAAAAAAAATTAGAGAGAGAGAGAGAGAGGAAGTGAATTCGAATCTCTCGTAACTTTATGTTTTGTCAGAGAGGCACGCTCTTCTCTATTCTCTGTGGTTCTGTTGTTGTACAATTGTTACAATGAGATGATCACTTGAGGTTGAGTTCATGTGAACTTTGGATGGAACGATTACTGGCCTTTCGATCCGAATAATCTGGAACATTTCTGTGGATGAAACGATTATTGGCCTTTTGATCTTTGTCGTCTGATAGACTTCCACGACGAATTCGCAACTTCTTCTTCTTCTCTTCTTTTCTTCTTAATTTTTTAAATAATTAAAAATTTAAAAAAAAATCACTACAAAAATTTAAAATAATTGCATCAACTTTTGTTTAGGTGTCGTTTGTCTTTAGTTAAATAAGTTGATAAAATTTTGAATAAACAATAGGTACCACTCTTCCTCGAATTTATTAAGATTTATTTTGACAATTTATTATTTTAGTCCCAAAAAAAAAATGTCATTACATAAAAATTAATTATCTTTTTTTTATTTTTTTACCTATTTTTTTCATAAAATATTAAAAAATTAATAATAAGTGTACTTTTTTACTTTTTATGAAATATAGATTAGATATAAAGTGATTTGGTAGAGAGGTGATGTGACTTAAATAAGATGATGTGATTTAAAAAAGATATTGATTTTTTGACTTTTTTTCACTTTTTTAGATCATGCCAAACAAGACCTAATTTTCATAAATTTTGCAATTACACAAATATCCCTTTTAAGTCTAGTTTGGCTTCAGCTAACAAAGTTTTTTTTTTTTTTTTTTGAGAGTAATAGGAATGAATGTTTTGCGCGTATCTCTATTTAGTGCAGTTATTGGTAATTCATTTTATTCTTCCAAATCCTTCTTAGGAAGCATTTACTGAGTTACTTACAGAATCTTAAAACTTCCTGGATGTCAAGAATTTTTTGTGTCCAGGTTAATCTGAGGTTCAGCTTTTTTATTAAGGTTAAAAAAATAAAAGTTTTTTTTTGTTTTTGCTAAAAACAAAAAAAATTAACTTTCTCACTAACAAACAAACAAAATTTATTAACAATTATTAAACGCATCAATTTTTTTAAAATTATAAAAATGTGAAAAAAATTAAAAAAAATAACTAAAAAAATTATTTCCAACCCCTCCTTAGTTTAATTAAAGCAAACGGAACTAACATAAATATTCGGTAGACAAAATAATAAATAATAATAAAATATATATTTCAATATACAATAGAGAATAATATTATTTTTATTTATACTATTAACGAAATACTGATAATAATAAAATAAAATATTATATGAATTAAAATCTTACAAAATTTCATCATATGTATGCCAAATTTATAGGCCTCGACAAATTTTTTTCAATCCTCAATAAAAGTTAGTGTAATTTACTTATAAATTTTAGTTGGCTACACTAGATTTTATAATGAATCTCAATTTGCCACTATATTTTTTTTATCTTGTAATAAAAGTTCTATACTTTTAATGTCACCCTTTTGTCTTAGGTTGATTGTGCGATAATAAGTTCATACGGTACTTCAATTTGATAGTTATTGATTTAAATAGTAAATTTTTTCATTTTGATATTAATATTTTATGAAATAATATTAGACAAATACAAACATAATTTTTATACATTATATAATAATGTATTTTATATCAATTTATTGGAAGTTAAAATGACTATTAATATGATTTATCTATACTATATATTAAGCAAAAGGGGGTTTTTAACCCCAAGCCTTATGGAAGCTCCAATCTCCAAGATCTGGAGTCGAGAATCGAAGCTCTGATCAATGACTTGAGACCAATACTCGTAAAGCTCATCTCTGCTGATCTTGTCAACATTCAACTCATTTGAAGATGAACAGACGTAGGGTATTTTGGTCCAAGAAATTGATAAAATGCGTGGGTATTTTGGTTAGGGACCTGAGGCAGTATTACATTTTTTAATGTCCTTTATGCAGAAAATTGTTATTATTAGGGAGCTTAAAAAAAAAACCCCTATATAATAATGTATTTTATATCAATTTATTGGAAGTTAAAATGACTATTAATATGATTTATAATTATAAAACTCTAATTGCCATATAATTATGATATATGATAATTGATGTGCACATTGTTTTCTAGAACATCTAATCATCTTGATATGTTGCGATAAAAATAGAAAATGCCTATGTGACAATTGTCTAAATTAATTGTGCACATACATGTGAGCTCACACACTGAGAAATTATGAATTTTTTAGAATAATAGTAGCATTTATGTAATCGCTATAAATATCTCTGTCAACTTATTTCATAAAATTTATTTAAACTCATTACTTAGGTCTTGTTTGGCAAGCGGTTGTTTTAGTTAAAAAGTCAAAAATTTATTAAAAAAACCAAAAAAACTAACAACTCATATCAAAAAGTCAAATATTTTATTTTCTCTCTACTTTTTTGTACATTTTTTCGTAAAAAATCAAAAAGTTATCTCAAACATACTAATTTTTTTTACCTCATATTTTAGTCAAAAAATCAAAAAATTACTAAAATAACTTGTTCCCAAACGAGACATTAATATCAGAATTAATCGTCAAGTCTATTCCCATCTCAACCATCATTTACTATCAACTATTTTGACTTTCATTTTCAGTTCTAGTTATAATTTTTCGCCAATACTAAAATAAAATAACTTATATAAATAGTCATTTCAATATTGAAAAAATTAAGGTTGTATTTGGTAGAGTTTTAAAATTATGATTTAAGAATATAGTTGTATTTTGAATTTGTGAGTTAGAATTATGATTTGAGTATAGAAAATTTGTTTGGTTATGAGTTTTAAAAAGAGTTTGAATTGAGTAATGTGACATATAATATTGAAAAGTGAGTGTTTTAAAAAGCGGGTGTGATATTAATTTTCTAAAATTGTAACCAAACAATATATTCAAACTAAGGGGTATAATTAAATTTCAAAAGCTCTATCAAACATAGCCAAACTTTCTCTTCTTTTTTTTTTTTTTTTAACAATAACAACTCATATAGCTGGTCATTGGAAAAATTATATTGCGTACAAAACAAAGGTAGTAGGAAAAAAATAAAATGATAAAATTGCCAAATTAATAAATAAGAAACCGTGATTGCAAAAACTTAAAATAAACATTTTTACACACTTTGTGAGCGTGTGAATGAAAACACAGACATCTAAAAATTAATTTGTTCCCACAAACTTTAAATTTTAAATTTTGTTCCGACTTGCAAAAATGCATAAACTAAGGCACCTTTTTGCAAATTACACTACATTGTTACCTTCCCCGCGCAAAGTCTGCTCAAATTATATGGATTCTCCGAGGCAACCGTTGGGGTCTAGATGTTCTGGTTACAGAGAGTTATATTTTTTTGCTAAACATTATTTTTATTTAAATATTTATAAAAAAAAATTGTCAAGATTACATTTATAAGTTACAATTTTATGTTAATATAACCGAACGCTAAGGCTTATTTTGAAAAATTAGTTAAAAATTAATTTTTTGTGTTTTTTTTTTTTAAATATACTAGCGGTTGCCACACGCGATGCGTGTGTAATTCAAATAAATAAAAATAAAATAAAACATTTATCATATATTATGTGCTAGTTAAGTGGTAAGAGGCTTATTCCTTTGACATAAGTCTAAGGTTCAAATCCCCTCCTCTCATCTATCTAATTTTTTTTTTATTTTAAACAAAAAAATAGATACGTGGCTGTATAAGACACAAAAAAATAAGTAGAAATAAAAAAAATATTACACACGATGTGTGTGCAATTTAAATAAGTAGGAATAAAAAAATAATAATAATGAAATTAATATTATAATGTGTACTTAGCTTAAGTGGTATGAGTCCTCGTATTTAAACCCATTGTCATGGGTTCAAGCCTTGCCCATCTCTTTGTTTAACTTTTTTTTAAAAAATAAAAAATACTGCCACATGGCATGAGGAGAGTAAAACTTCAGGACACCATAAGAGGTGTTCACTTTATAATTGTATAGATAGATAGATATAGATAGAAGATAGATAAGGGATGTTTATCTTAAAAAAAAGAAAAGTGATGCGACAAAAAAAAGTTTAAAAATTAATAAATTGACTTTTAACTTACATGTCAAAAGAGGCCTTACTAACTGAGTCAATATTGTAAACATAAAATCAAACTTGAACTCGTAATTTCATTGCATAGTGAAATCACAAATCAACATTTGCCTTCGTTGGGGAAGTGGGTTGGCTTTTTGATTTTTTTGACTATTTTAGCCTGGACTAAAAAGTTTGGTTTGGGAACGACTTTTTAACTTTTTGACTTTTTTTATTTTTTTGTGAGAGAATAGTGTAATGATTATGGGTTCGATGTGATGTTTTGTTTGTTATGGTTAAAATAGCTTATTTTATCTTTTGTGGTTAAAATAGCGCCAAACTTCCTTGCCAAACAGAACCTTGATTTTTTAAAATCATACAATATTGATAATTGAATCCTGAAATTATGTAATGCTCGATAAAATAACATCTCACTTATTAAGCTAATTCATTGGTCTTAGTTTATAAGTTGGCTATGCTAATAAAAGTATACAGTTGATAATTAATGAAAACCCACTTTAAAAAGAGAAATATTATATTATAAGAAAGTCATAATTATTTGCAAGTGAATATTATGAATGTTTGTGTTGTTTGTTGCGTCATTTCACAGTAAAATTAACGAATATATGACTTGTATTCTAAAATAAAAATTACGAACTATTATAAGAAATAAATAATTATATAAAGAACATTATATAAAGGGGAATTGACCAGTAAATCTCATTTTATGGACTTGTAATCCATAAGATCCTTGAATGTTTTCTTAGTGACTGAGTGGTCCCTTAATTTGTTTGTTGACAGTTTTGCCACTGGTAGTATTATTGATTGACATTGGTTATGGGTTTGTATGGAATAAGGTGAAGGGATGTTTGTGTGTCACGCTAATCGAAAAAGCACACTAATACTGTTTTTAATTTAGTAAGTAAAACTCATAACATGAGACGTGGGTTGTGATGTGAACACAAGTAATTTGACAATTTTTTATTTTTATTTTTTTCCCTGTGACATGGGTTGTGTCACGTTTCAGCTTCCCCACAATTTGACCCTTTGTTTTCCAATTGCCATTTGTGACGTTTCTACAATTGAAGTTCATACAATCTTTTTGTTCCTAAATCTGGGAATTGCAAGGCCCATTGTTCACGAGTTGTCCATTGTTCCTAAATCATGAGTTCGCATTGTTTGTGCCCAAGAACACATTGTTCAAGTTGATTACCAGATTTCAAGAAACTTGGATCCCTCAAGTCCCAACAATTTCGAAGATGGATTACCAGATACCAAGAACCCATTGTTCACGTCGATCTGCCCGATTCCTTCACCAGCGTCTTGTACTCTGTTTTCTGGTCAATATGGCGACGCCAACGTGGTACACCGATCTGATGGATTGACGATCATCTTGTGCCCATTGTTCATGCTGACGCGGTACACCGACCTGACGGATAATCTATTTGTCAACGCTATAAAAAAATAAACACAACTTCAAGATCACAATATTATATCCACCGGTTACAAATAGAACCACTATAAAGATCCTTTGCAAGAATTACAAGAAGATACATGACAGCACAAAAATATCATTAATCATGATATATTCAAAAAAAACAACACTCAAACTTGTGAAAGAAATCAATGGGCATTCGTTTTAAGGTAACCACAGATTCTGAAAAAACCCTCTCAGATAAAACGACAGATGCAAGGGAGAGAGAGAAGGAGAGAGAGTGAGGGAGATAGGGTCGAGGTCACGATCGCGATCACGAGAGAGAGAGAGAGAGAGAGAAATATTGTGAAGGCGAGAGAGAGAGAGAGACAGATCGCGATCGTCTGGGGTGTTCGATCGACTGATGGAGCTTGGAGCTTCGATCTTTAACTGGATTCATGGAGCCTCGATCTTCGACAAGTTTGTCTCTCTTCACTTTCTTCCTTCACACTCTCTCCTTTGTCTCTCCCTCCTTGCCGTGTCTCACGTCGTGTCCAGATCTGGACACGCGTGTCCCCTACAGGGCCGGCCCTGGGCTAAGGCTGTAAGGCCTATGCCTAGGGCCCCAAAAATTAGGCCCAAAAAAGGCCCTCAAATTTAATCTTGCACTATATTAAATATTTAAAATGGCCCAATTCTATTTAATTAATTTAGGCCATTTTAAAGGGGGTCTTAAAAAATCTATTCGGCTCAATTGATAAAAGGCCCAATTAAAAAATATTTATAAGTTTTAGTTGTTAGTCCAATTAAAAAAAATAAAATATAAAATATATGTATATGTATTAGTTGTTAACCTAATTTTGCATAGCCTATTTTTTTTTCTCTCTTTATGGCCCAATTATGTGTTTTTTAGTATTTTTTTAAAAAAAATATTTTACACAATTTTTATTTATTTATTTTGTAGATACATCTAATTTAGACA
>NW_021026365.1:0-12594 GCF_004153795.1 Camellia sinensis | reverse complement strand
TATCAATCGTGTACTTAGGTGGAATATTGGCAAGAATTACTCTTCTAAGATCAACCACTATCCATGAGTGGTGAAACTGGGTCATGTTTGGATAGATTGTGAAGGGCTATAATTCTGGCGTGAGAGCAACTCATTGAAAGACCAAGGTTGTTCGCAGGTCGTCATCAGAATGACATTCACACTAGTGAAACTGAAAACTGATGTCTGGGATAATGATACTTAATGTGATTCTATTATTTGGTTTAACAACAAATCTGGGGTGCTGGAACACGTTCAAGACATCATAATATCACAGTGTTAGCTAAAGTAAAATCCACATAGTGTTCTTCACAGGAAGGTTCAACTTATTAGCCAAAGCTACCCATCCTTATGTCAAGATATTTCCCAACTTCTGTACTGTTTTAATTAGATCATGTTTGTGATTTTCCTCTCTGTCAAATTCCCCTTCATTGGTAGGGAGATTATGAAACAATTGTTTTTATAGGCTTATGTTTGGCTCAATTTTGAGCTCCCAATTTTGAAGTGGACAATTTCAAACCTCTTTTGAGGTTGGCGTCTGAAGAAGCGCGATCGTTCCCCTTGCAGTATGCAAGTCCACGATGAAAGACGGTTCGTCAAAACCATTATATGAGTGAATAGTGAACATGACGGTTTTCCGGGTATCGTAAGAAAGGACACTATTTTACAGGAAGTAAATCATAGGCTTTCCTTGAAATAGGTTGTCCCATATTGAAACTTAATAGAGAACTTAGTATAATATAAGTTTAAAGTGACAACACTTGGGCTTGGACCCCCAGGGGCCAACCCCAATTTTGTAGAAGAGAAAGAGTTCATGGACAAATTGAACCTTGGCTCAACCACACACTCACGCGCGTGCCGCTAACCCCAGCCGTCCGTAAAGCCCGATCACTGCGGTTACCAACCTACCAAGGAACAAGTCGTTAGGGTTGGGGTGTACGTTCTACGTATTCTATACGAGACTTGAATAGTTTTTTGGGATACAAAATTTATTTGATAGCCTGGTGTTTTGCCTGACTGTGTGATCAGAGCTATGTGGTGGCCCACTGTAATCTGAAGAAATACAAATTCAGAATATCCAACACGATCTACTCAATTGCCCAGAGCAGATCTCCGAATATAAGATTGGTTGTTACTTCGTCACCATGTGTGACACTAAATTGTTCTGCCCAATTATGTTGCTATTTAATGAGCGATGATGTTGCTAGAATAATTTCCAATTTAATAATACACCATCCACATAATGAACTAATAATTGGCCTGCTTTGATTCAAATAGAGGGTAACGTGTTTATTGGATAGGCAACAAGCAATTGTGATAATAGATTATAGGGAAGTTGTGCATTTTCCCATGAATTAGAGAGAAAGGGATAATTTCTCAATTAATGTGAAATTTTGCTTTTCCTCCTGCAAAAAGTAGCAGAAGAAAACTCTAGTAGCTCGGCATAGTGGTGAAAAGTGATGTTTGCTTAATTCAATAAGATATCAGATTAGTGGTATTATAAATGCTATTTTATCTAAATACATTTATCTCTTACTCAAAATCTTCACAATCCCTAACACTTGGGTTATCATTTTTTTCAGGCTATAACATGTATTTTCTCATAACGGTAGACGCAGAAGGGAACGTAGTAAAAGTCATGAGTAGTATTCTAATAAGTAGTAGATACTCAAAAAAAATATTCAATAAAATTAATTTATCTATATTATAATAAAAATCTTAATTTATGTTTCCAACAATACTTATGAATCTCTACTCCTCTAAATTTAGATTAATAGAGTAACATAAAAATCCGTCCTACGAATCATCCAACCTGCTATGTATTCTCTATGCCCTCGTTGATACATCTGTCGGGTCTCAATTTATTTCGCACGTTAATAGTACCAATAGTGATAGAGCAGACTCTAAGAGAGGCGAATTACTGATGATTGGTCAGAAGTTGGCCAAAAAAAAAAAAAAAGGAAAAAGACAAAACATAGTAATTAAAGAGAAAAGACAAATTTAGCCAAACATCTTTTAGTAACCGTTTTACATTCTTCACGTGCATCTTAAGCAAATTTTCATCCTTAAGTAGATTAATAACTAATGATGCAATAGTTTAGTTGGTCTGCATCAAAGATGGTTTATCTTGCCTCTGACCTATTCCTTTTTTCGACCTAGAGAGTCACCTTCTTCTAACTTTTCTCCGGAAACAGCGAGGAGGAGGAGGAAGATAGGGGATTGGGGTTTGATCTTGGGCCTAACTCGGACCTATTCCAGTCGACCCAACCTTTATTTTTTACTCTCTTATAGTTGCATACCGTAACAAAATTTGTTGAGTGTGGTTCATTGTCTATTTAAATAATTTATCATTTTTTTTTTTTTTTTTGTAAATTTAGGCTCCACTTTTGACTCTTTTTTTTTCAGATACTATTCAATTGAAATAATAGATAATAAAAGATTTTTTAAATAAAATAGAGTTTAGAATAGAAGTTTGTAATAGAAGTCTTAATGGATAGTGTAATTTAGAAATAGCTATATAAAAAAAAAATAATATTATAAAAATTATAATTTAACAAAACAGAATTGTTGAGACTCTATTTTTTTAAACCTAAAAATGCCGATTATCAACCAATTTTATGCCTAATCAAAGGCAGACCCAAGTCTCTTATATAGTTTACAATCTTCTTGACATAGTCCAAGAATCTGTTGGAAATGGTAGAAAAATTCTGGGATAAATAAGAATTTTTTCTCAAGTTTGGTCTATTTTAAGGTGGGCCCGAGTGTCGATTTACTCGGGTCAAAAGTGGTAACGCGTTCTATGCCGCGTTGTGATTCACGTGGTATATTTGGTTGCTCAAAACCATTATCGAGTGAATGGAAAATTGAAGCCAAAATGTGCTCCATGGAAATGGAGTTTTGGTGAAATTCCTTAAGGTTGTAAATTGGCTTGTCCACATTGATTTGGTGGGAAGTTTTGAAAGGGTTTATAAGGCTTGGGTTAGATACTTGGGGTGTGCCCCAAGGGGTACCCCAACGTGTTGTTAGAGGGAGAGGTTTGGGCAAAATGGGCTAGACCCATCGGACCCAAAATCACCACAGACGCGCGCGCCGCCATCTGTCCGGGCGGGCTGGGTTGGGCTTGTTCAGCCCAATACTAATCTTTTTGGGCCAAAAACATTTGAATTTAATTTTATTTTTGTTAAAATAAAATTCAGAATTCAAATTAAACTAGTTTGGATTTACTGTTCATCCAAACAGGGCCATTCCCGTTTTCAAACAGAATTAAACTGGTTTGGATTTACTGTTCATCCAAACAGAGCCCTTCCCCTTTTTTATCTGTTTGAATTATTAACCCAACAGATTCAAATCTGTTTAAATTTGAAACTAACAGGTTTCATACCTGTTCAATTCAAAACCAAGAGCCACCTTTACATCTATAAATAGACTAGCCTCCCATTTGGATTTAACTCCAATTTTCGTACTCCATCCTCTACTTTAAATCTCTGCATTTTGCTGCATTTTATTTCTGAAAGAAAGAGTGTAAACACTTTGTGTGTTCGACGAACGATTAAATTGTAGTGTTGCTTTTATTCGTTGATAAGATCATTTTATCCTGGGAGATAAACGTCCAAATTCTGAAAGTACCGTGGAGAGGACGAATCTGTCTTAAGGACACAGTGTTAAACACTGGACTTGATCAGAAAAGTTATTCAAATAAATTAACCAAGTAAGTTGTTTAATTTTATTCTGTTTTTATTTGTTTATTTAATCAGATTTTATTTTTGTTTTTGTAACAAAATAAAATCTGTGATTTTATTTATTTATTTATTATTTCGAGTTTGATTTTTTAATCAAATAAATTCTCTCATTTTCTTTATTTCTTTATATTCTTGTTGTTGTTTTGTACACAACAGAATTTAACTTAATTAAATACAGTGAAGATTGTCCAACAGAATCAACTTTTTTTTTTACTGATTGGCCGAAGGTTGCCATGTTCCAATCCACTCTTTAAGAGTTTTGAATCCCAAAACCCATTCCATTTAAGAAGCAGGAGAAATGTTCGGGACCCTTTTTTTGGGAGTTTCATGATTTCTAATTTGATTTTGGCCTTTGATGTATGGGGGTTCACTTATATATGTATGAGCCTCACATTATGAGTGGTTGAAATAAAAATGGGGGTTGTGAAAATCTTTTTTGTGGGGGTCTCTATCACAATTATACATCCCCACTGCACATTCCACCCTTGTTAAAAGCATCTTTAAAAGCATGGGAAACTGTGAAATCTATTAAAAGCATCCTTAACAAAGTTTTTAAAAGATAGCAGTACATTGTTATAACTAGTCTCATTTCATTTAATTTGTTATAACAGATTAGTTAATACAATATTTGTTTTAATATTAAGAGAGGCTCTTTAAATAGTTGGTGTAGATGAATTGGTAAAATAAAAAGTAACGTTAAAAATATATGGAAAAAAAAAAAAAAGGTTAGATAAACAAAGAGTGTACTTTTTTTTCTTTTTCTTTTTTAAATGAAAAGTAATTTTGAATTTTCTCTTAATGACCTGGCTCAATTTGTAGGAAGTGAATTTGAATAGAATTTCAAAATCCACTCTGCGTAACACCTTTAAAAAAGATTTTCACGGCTCATGACTTTTGAAGGAATGCCTTTCAATAATTTTATCAAACATAAAAGTACAAAATAAAAAAGTTTTTCAAAAGAATTTTTATACTTAGGAAGGATTTTGAAAAGTGGCTCCAAACGAAACCTATATATTTTCAAGCCATAATTGCCGCCATGATTTTTTTTTTTTTTAATTAATGATTTTGTGCATGCTCTTTTAATTTTCTCATGGCGTAAAGATATATATAAATGAATTTTTTATTTAATACACAAAAATATGGGTTTCACTAAACATTTGTGTCTAATATTAAAAAAATAATATGAAAAATCTGCTTTTTCTTTTATTTTAAGGTTTAGGGTTTGTTTAGGGTTTATACAATCATTCCAAAAATAATATTAAAGAATATAGAGACCCGACTATTCCTATGAGAATTTTTGGAGCTTAAAATTCAATCAGGAAGGGAAAATAAGGAGCATGGTGTATGCTCTTATTGATGAAGAAAGGTTAAATATGCATACAAACATTCCATTTTTCTTTTTAACCCAAGAAAATTCTCAAGTTGATTTTCTCCTAGCTTGCAGGGAACTATCAATGAAAAAATGGAAATCAAACTCAACAAATTAAGCCAATTAATTATTGTCTTGTTGATCTTTTCCACGGTTAGGTGATTATTGTTCCTTAAACGTAAAAAGTTTCAAAAAAATAACTATGCTTTTTTGTCCCAAAATAGTTACAACCTTTGGATAATGTAGGAATCTCAATATATGAAAATCTTCAAACGTAATTGAATAGTTTTGAGTGTTGAAAGACAAAAAAATACAAAGATTTAAAAATCAAAGAATTTGAAAACAGAAGATCTCATATCTGTGACATTAATTTATCATCTCTATTATGCATCTCACGGGTCATTCCTCTCTATATATACAACGGATATCATAGCACAAAGTTGCAGTAAGAGCCTGAGAGAGAGAGAGATCATGGAAGCAAAACAAAGCACCATCTCTATTTTTATGTTCCCATGGCTAGCACATGGCCACATCTCACCCTATTTAGAGCTAGCCAAAAAGCTCTCAACAAGAAACTTCAAGATCTACCTATGTTCCACCCCAGTCAACCTCACTTCCATCAAAAGAAAACTCTCTGAAAAGTACTCAAACTCAATCCAACTAATTGAACTCCATGTACCACCATTGCCTAACCTCCCTCCGCCGTACCACACCACCAAAGACCTCCCTCCCCACCTCATGCCCACCCTCAAAAGGCCTTCGACTCCGCCGAACCCAACTTCTCTCTCCTCCTCAAAACCCACAAACCAGACCTCCTCATCTATGATTTTCTTCAGCCTTGGGCTCCGGTGGTCACCGCCGAGTATGGTATTCCGGCGGTGGACTTCATCACTAGCAGCGCCACCATGACCGCCTTCATGCACCACCTCTATAAAGACCCACTTATCACTTTTCCTTTTCCATCGATTTATCTTCGTGATTATGACAAAGTAGAAGTATCCCATTTGCTCAATCCTTCGAAAAACCTCGACAAGGACAAGACTCGCTGTTTCGAGTGCCTTGATCGATCATTGGAGATTGTTCTGATAAAAACTTTTAAAGAAGTTGAAGGAAAGTACATCGATTATCTCTCTAGTTTGGTTGGGAAGAAGATTGTGCCTGTCCCTCTTGTCCAAGACTGTGTCGACAACAACGATGAGAGCGGGATTATTGGGTGGCTGAGCAAGGAGCGGCGGTCCACAGTGTTTGTTTGTTTTGGCACCGAGTATTTTCTATTGGAGGATGAGATTGAAGAGATAGCTTATGGGTTGGTGTTATGTCAAGAAGGTTCTGGATTATTCTGGATTATGGGTCAATTAGTGCACACCCCAACCTTCCACCACCATGCCTCTCTCTCCTAACCCTCTCAACGAACCCTCTAGGCCATTGGCCTCTCAACACTGTTATATTTGCTCATTGAAAAACCTCACACCCATAGCAATGTTAACACCAGAAGTAGCTCCAACTGATATAGCTAGGGAAGAAAAGCAAGGCTTAAGGAAGAAAGCACAAAAGCTGTATTATTCTCTTTCCAGAATTTTACATACCCCCCATAATGGGAGTATCCTCAAAATTACTCTCAGTACTACTCTCTCTGTGCCTACACCCTTCGCATTAAACTGCCTCAAAACAATTAACTCTCCAATCCACATAATTCTGAGGTAAACCTCGACTAACTAATTCACAACTGATGTAACTGACTGAACTAACTAATCTCTCAACATAACCCTAACTAACTCTCTTCAAACTTTCGACCTCTCAATCAATAATCCAGAATAAATCACAAGGAACCTTCCATGACCAATACAACACCTATCCTCCTGTCATCTCTTAGCTCACTTGAAAACATAAGGCCTTGTAAACTCAACACAAGGACTAGAAACAATATGAGAGATCACATTCTCGCGTTTCTATCATTTCATTGCAATGTCCAACTCCACTGTAGCACTACCCTAATGAAAGAAACAGAAACTTCGTAACATGTATTACATCTATTTGACCCTCAACACTGAAATGCCACCCAAGAATCCATTATTGACCGAAACCTCATTATTTCCTCTCCAAGACTCTCACGAAAAGCCATCCGAACTAACAACTCGAGTTCAATACACCTCAAGCATCTTTCCTATCTTTCTCTCACAATCTTCTCGTCTATTAAGACCATTCTCTACCCCATATATCCCTTTCGTACTTCTCAATCACTCAGGAAACTCCAAAGTATAGTTTCAACTACCAAACACACACATGGCACCCCTCACTAAAACGCCAAGTAATGGCAAGTGCAATACTCTCCAATGCAACCACTCCACAAGCATCTCTCCATTCCCGGCCGGATGGAATACAAGGCTACACTCTAATTGGATTTTCCCTACTAAGGCATGCCCACCACTCAAATCCTTTTCCTTGGAGGATGGATTAAAGTGATACTCAATAATCGGTAATCGTTCTAGTACTCCATTACCCTCTGCCTCAGATTCCAAATATCTCCTATGGCTCAAGCCCCAGATTTCATCATCTTCATGATCAAAAAACAACCTATCAAAAGGTTGTGAAACATCACCATAGAAGTCTATCGCCTTCTAATCATTCAAGGCAAAGAACACTGAGGCCTAACTCTAGGGTCATGAGTAGGTATTGCGCGCTGACAGTGTCTTAACACTATTAGTCACCCCTGTCGCGAGCCATAGCTACCCCGAAAATTTTCTTTTCTTAATATGCCACGCTGATCGACATGATAAATGCACACGGAAGAGTCGAGCAAAACCAAAATTTGTACCTCAGTTCTCGGTTTGAGGTAACTACCAGCCTTATAGCACTATCAACGCAAACTACCCTTTCCAAGACCTGATATGGATCCACCCTAAAAACCTCTGGAGAAGCGTCAAATATTTCTCTGCAGCACCTGTAAAGTCCTGGCTTATAAGGTTGTAACCGAAGGAACACCCAGTCCCCAATGTCAAATTCCTTTCAGACCTGCCGCTTATCACATAATGTTTCATCCTCTGCTGATGCCTGAGTTATAATGCTCCTCAAGGTCTTGATAATAGCAGCCCTCTCAATTTTACCCAATTATCCACAACTGCTGATGAAGAAAGGTGTGGGAAAAGGCAAAAAGTAATGGTCAGCGAGGTTCATTGTCCCCATTAGACTGCAGAAGTAGGAGTAGTTTTGGGTGGCGCAATGAAGGTGGTATAAATAGCCACCACTTCATCCCGCTAAAGAGAGGCACTTAAGCCCACTGCCTAGGCAGTCTCCAGACCATACACCTGAAGGTAAGTTCTACCAACATTTTGTTCAGAAATTTCAGTTTGACCATCCCGTTTGAGGGGAATAAGCAGTGCTAAGCACAGTTACAGCCCTGTAAAGTGAAAAAGTTCATGCCAGAAATGGCTAGTAACACAGCATCTCTATCTGAAACCAGGTAGAAAGGAAGACCATGCAAACTTAAACATTGATCAAAAAAACTTTGGCCACATCTGCAGCGGTATAAGGATGTGAATAAAGCCATGAAATGCCATATTTTGACAACCTATCGAGCTTACTACAAAGATCACAGTCCTGCCTGAGAATTTGGTAAACCTTCAATGAAAATCCATGGAAATATCAAGACCCATATACCTTTAGGAAATGGAAGGGGCTGCAAATACGGCTGGATACTTGACATTTTCACTTTTGTACCTCTGACATGTATCACTTCAGAAATGAAACGAGCCACATCCTGCTGTACGGCCCTTCCAATAAAAACTCCTATGTAGTCTCTTTTGTGTCTTGATTTATTCCCGAGTGTCCTCCCAAAGGTGAGAATGGAACGTCCTGGATAAGTTTTGCATCCTGACGCGGCTCAGTCCAACTAACACCAACCTAACAGTAGGTTAAAATATCATGGTCCCCAAGCATAACCAGCATGGTTGACCTTTGCTGCGGGCCATATCAACTGTTGAATGTCAAGCATCTTCATTCCAACTGAGCTTAACTTCAGCCAACCAATGGTAGAGATACAAGATAAGCATGAATCATAGCTATGGAATTCAGCGGTATTGACCCAACTCTTCTTTCTGGACCAAAGCATCAAGCAGCTTGGTTTATCTTTCCCACATTTGTAAATGTGATAGTGTATCAAACCCAATAGTTTGGTCACCCATTTTTGCTGGAAAGGAGTCCCACATCTCTGCTCCCAAAAGATATTTCAGGCTTTGGTGGTCAGTCCTAAATAAGGAAATGCCTACCTAGAAAGTAATTGCGCCATTTGGAGGACGCCACACTACTTGCCATTAATTCTTTTTCGTAGGTAGATAGAGCTTGGTCTCTTGCTGAATGCCCTTACTCCAATAGGCAAATGGGATGTCCATCTTGCATAAGCAAGCCCAAGGCCTGTGCCAGAGGCATCTGACTCTAAACACAACAGGCCTTACTATATCAGGTAAGGCAAGGACTGGTGTTGAAAGTAAGGGCGCTTTTGAGTTGAAGAAAAGCTGTTTGTAGCTTGTAGAGGACCAAACAAAGGAATCTTTCTTGAGCAAACAATGAAGTGGAGAGCAAATTTCGACCATAATGCTGGATAAATCTTCTGTAATAACAGTGAACCCAGAAAACCCCTCAATTCCTTGATAGTACGAAGGGATTGGCCAACGATTCTTGGATAGCTTGTAACCTTTGTTGGTCTGGCAGAAACAACCCTTTAGCTGAAAAACTAAATGTCCCAAATACTCCACATCATCCTTTCCCAAAAACACAATTTGGACATTTTGCAAACAAATGAGTTGCCTAAGCAATTGCAAAGGTGAGCTGCAAATGCCTGCAAAATGGTCCCCCATGACCCACCTTATATACCAGGATTATCATCAAAAAATACTAGAAAAATTTCCTTAAAAAAAGCGTCTCAAAGACTTCATTCATGAGCTTTTGAAAAGGTTAGAAGGGGCATTAGTGAGTCAAAGGGCATCCTAAAAATTCATAGCTGCCCATCATGGGTTTCTAAAAGAGCCGTTTTGTCAATGTATAAGAGGAATGAACCCTGATTTGGTGATAGCGCCGCCTGGTCCAGTTTAGAAAAAATATTGTGCCCCACATAATTCATCCAAAAGTTCAATCTTACTGGATGGAAACTTATCTTTTGACAGTAGCGTTAATTTAAGAGCCCTATAAATCCACACATTCTCCACGTGCCAATCTTTCTTCTTCCAATAAGCCTGGCGAAAGAATATGCGACTGACACTCAGGCCTTATTATACCAGAGGTAAGCCATATCTTTTAACTTGTTTCTCAAATCTCAGTTTTTAAATAAGGGTACCTGTAAGGTCTCCACCATTGCAGGTTCAGTCCCTTGTTTCAGAGGGATGCAATGGTCCATGAAGAATCTAGGAGGAGGTAAAGTCCTTTGGCTCTTGAAATATATCTGCAAGGCAGACAGGCAAAACGCCAAATCTGGTGGAGTTTTTCCCTCTTACCCTCACAAGACAACAGCTGCACACAATAGAGTTGGGCTACTGGCTCCTTGTCGCTGTTTGTGCAGCAACTTCTGCAATTTTTTTCCTGAGGCTAACACCTTTAACTCATCCCACCTCTTTCCCCCTCGTTAAAAACACGTTTTTCTTCTGGCCAGTTTGTTAGATGAACTCCATGCTAAATGCTTAATAATCCCATTTAACTGGACCTAGAGTTGCCAAACCATTGGATACCCAAAACCATATCACAGCCCTTTAGTTGCAAGACCCATGTCAGCCTGAAAAATTGTGCCTTGCATTTCCCATTGAAAATCTTTGCACATGGCTGTACTCAACATTCTGGTCCCATCAGCAACTGATACTGTTAGGAGTCAGTATTTTCAGTTCTCGATATTAGCTCTTTTGGCCACTGCTGGACTTAGAAAAAATTATGTGTACTCCTGAATATCCAATCAAGATGATGATGAGGTGTTTTTTAACATTAAAGCCTCTAACCCTCAAATTGTTCTATAAGAGAGTGTACCAGTTAAAGCTTAAGAAAATCCTGCAGTTCCTCCCCAGACTAACTGATTCCTCATCTTCTCGTTTATCTTCATCAAGACTGGTAGTTGATCATCTTCCTCCCCAATCTTCTCCTCTTCCATAACATACAATTGTTTTGTTTTACACACATGCCCTTTAGTATATCTCTCAATTGCACTTTAAAACATAACCTTTGGCCTTCTTTTCCTCCAATTCCATTAGATAACTCCTTTCGAAACATATCCCCATTTATTCACTTGTGACCTGTTTACAGAAAAAAGGAGGATGCCTTCTGATTTGGTTCCCAACCTAGTCTTCTTGTAATGGCTTCAATAACTTGTTTCTTGAAGTTTTGCCAACCCAATAGCCTGAGTGAATAGAGGTTGGGTTTCTTTAAACATTAATACCCTGGTTGAATTTTCATCCTTAAGACCACTTATGAAACAACTAATAAAGAAAGTTTCAGGGAGGCTTTCTCGAAGTTTTTGTTCGCCAAAACCTCAAAACTTGTTCTTCGGAAACTTCTCACAGTAGTGGTCTGCTTTTAAATTTGGTTACGTTACCCAGATTGCATCTTCATATGAATGGACCAAATCTTGATAGAGGTCCTTGTGTAAACAAATCCAATAATATGATGATGGCAAATCTTTTCAGAAAACCATTGAAAACACTGCAAAAGAACGAGGTCCTCCAAATGAAGAGATGCCAATTGTTCACTTTAATCAAGATTGTGCAACGTATTGTACCTCAAAAAATCTTTCACATTTATAAAGCCAACCAGTTGGATTATCACAATAGAAACGCAAGGAAAAATCAATCTTCGCAAATGTTGAATGAGATTGGTAGTCTATCCTTTCCCACACGCAAGCTGGAAAATCCCCACGGCTTTGAAACCCTTACTGGAGAAACCGCCTGACTGTTTCTTGGCGAGATTCTGAATGTCACTTCCGAATCTATCATGCTGTTTCCATAAAATGTGTCCTGCCAATTTGAATCATACTTCATACTCATGGCAGCCAATTCAAATTCCTGATTCCCCAAAATCTTTGGAGAGAATCCTGATTTCCCCGATTCTTCGCATTTCTCTCATCTACCCTCCTTAATGAGCGTAAAATGTTCTCCTCAATTTTTTTAAGCTTCCTGGGCTGCTCTGTTCGCGTCGGCCATAATGTGGGTCAGCAGAGGAATTAACAGGCCAAGAACCTGGGGCTCTGATAAACCAATGTAAGTTAGCTTTAGGAAGAAGAAGAAAGGCTTAAGGAAAGAAAGCACAAAAAGCTGTATTAATTTTCAGATTTTACATCCCCCATATGGGAAGTTCCTCAATATTTTATAACCTATTCTTTGCCTCACTTCTAACCTGCCTAACTAATTCACAACTGAGTAACTGACTAACTAAGTTCCACAACTGATGTTAGACTGACTGACTACTAATCTCTCACCACTATAACTAACTTCCTTC
>NW_021026363.1:1053317-1075604 GCF_004153795.1 Camellia sinensis | reverse complement strand
GTTTGAGGAGACTCGTCTTGGTACTCTCAAGATCACTACTGACATTGTTCTTGTTGTTCCTCACACGTAGATTCCTTCTGGCTCCTTCACTTAGATTTGTTGGAACTATAAAAATCGAGGCCTCAGTTTTAGTCATTCTCTTCTTCATTGTTCAGTTAGGGATTGTCGTACTTGTCATAAACAAGGGCCTAGTCACTTTGAGCATCATTGTCCCCAAAAACAATCTTGGAATAATCACTTATCTAGGAACTCAAGATGGGGTCACTATAAACAAGGGTCTCGGTGTAAGCCTGCCTCTTGATCTAATGCTACTGTTGTTGATGATTCTTCTCCTCCTATAGATCCATCTGCTAGATATTATTCTCAAAATGATATGGAGGCCATGCTTTAACAAGCTCATTCTAGTACCTCTCTCAACACTGCTTTATCTGTCACCTCAGGTAGCTCTTCTTGGTTCTTTGATTTTGCATGTTGTAATCATTTGACATCAGATTCTACGACTTTCTCCTCTTTTGCTTCTTCTGGTACTTTACCTACTATTCATACTGTTGATAGTACTCACATGTCTATTAGTCATATTAGTAGTGTCTCTACCTCTACTGTGTCTCTTTCTGATACTTATCATATTTCTGCCCTCACTCTAAATCTTATCTCTATTGGTCAACTTTGTGAACTTGGTTTTACTATTTTCTTCTTCTCCTCTAGTTGTCAGGTTTAGGATTCGCGAACAGGATAGACTATTGGGATAGGGTGTAAAACTGGACATCTGTTTGAGCTCATAAATCTCTATCTATCGTTTTCTGCACCCACTACTCAGCACGTCACATTTACCACCTCTCCTGATCTTTGGTATTCTAGATTAGGGCATGTTTCTTTTGGTCAGTTATGTACTGTAGTATCTAGTGGCAATTTAGGCTATATTTATTCTAATTATAGTAATTATTGTCAATCTTGTCAACTTGCTAAACAGCCAGCTTTGTATTTTAATATAAGTGATTCTGTTTCAAAATCTCCATTTGATTTAGTTCACTCTGATATTTGGGGTCTTTCTCCCAATACCACTATGGGAGGGTTCCAGATACTTTGTCAACAACCTAAACATGCTCAACACACACTCAAGCATAGGCTTCCTTAAGAGGCCAAAATATGTCCTTTTCAAGGACAACAAGGAGAGGGGGTGGCCCTCTCCTTCTTGGGACTTCAAAGCATCATCTTCACCATTGAAATCCCTCAAGATTTCAGTGGTGAAGAGACCTCAACACCAAAATCCCGGAGCTAGCACAAAATAGCTCAAAATGAGGCCTTTCAAGGCCTAGGGGGGGTCAACCACCCTCAAACAACAAAACACTCTTAATAAACAATAAAGAGGGTCTAAAAATAGAACTTTTTTGTATTATACACTAAGCTCAAAAACGAATTCAAGATAGGTAGAAATACAATGCAAAAATGGGGAATAAAGGTGTTAGTTTCTTACCCTTGATGACCCCTTCACAAATGGTGCTCCAATGGCCTTCCTTAGCTTGAATCCAACACCAAAACTTCAAAACCAGTCCCTTAGATCCTCAAGAGCCAAAGGAAGGTGAAACACTATGTGTTTGTGTGCAATAGTATGGACTAAACACACTAAAACACACACAAGAGGGAAAAAGAGAGAAATAAGGTGTAACAAACCCTAACCCTAGATCTCAAACCCTAACAATGGCTATCTAAGCTCTCAAAATATCTTAAAATGTCTCACCCTCTCAAGCCAAGAGACCTCTCTCTCTCTATATGGCACTTCTTGTCTTGTAAAGCTTACAAGACAAGCTTCATAAGAGGGAGATCCCTCCATACACGTGTATGGAGGGGAGCAAAAGCAAGACAGCTGTCTTAAAATATCTGCAAAACCAGATGCACAGTAATCGGCCGGCCAAAAATGCCATCTTGGCCAAAAAGAGTGCCGGCCGGCACTAAAAAGTGCTGACCGGCAACAAAACGTGCCGGCCGGCAACATACATTGCCGGTGGCAGCAAAAACCAGCCGGTGGCCTCTAGCCACTGCCGGTGATGGGTGGGGATGGTCCACAAGCCCTACCCTGCCCTTCCAAGGCAAAACACAAGTGTTTGGTGCAAAACCAGACACTAAACGGTCGAGTTCAGAGATCCTGAGGCAAGGCACGCGAGCCGAGGCCTCCGGGAACTCCAAACGAACACAAACATGGATGATCACCGTGTGTTCAAACGGTGACGTCCAAGTCTTGAGGACGGTCAAAAATGGGGTGTCTACACTTGTGCATAGTAGGGGGTAAAATTAACAAGGCTAATTCCAAACTCTGCCACAAAAGACTTTATCATCTTCTCATCAAATACAGTCTCATTATCAACAGTTATAGTCTGTGGGATGCCAAATCTGTGAATCAGATCTTTAATGAATCCAATAACTTCGATCTGGTCTACAGCCTTATATGGCTTAGCTTCGACCAACTTAGTGAAGTAATCTGTGGCCACTAAGATGAAACAATTATGCTTTGAAGAGGTTGAGTGTATTTTCCTATCATATCTATAGTCCATCCTCTAAATGTTCAAGGTTTCACAACCTCGTGCAGATCAGATATGGGTACATGCCTTATTGTGTCATGCTTTTGGCATGCTTGGCAACCTCTAGCATACTCTATGCAGTCCTTAAGGATAGTTGGCCAATAGTAGGAATGTCTTCGAAGCAGCCATCTCATCTTCATACTAGGCTGATGAGCACCACAGATGCCTTCATGAACCTCAACCATGGCTGTCAATGCTTCCCTTGGACCTAAACATTCCAATAATAAACCATCTGTCCCCCTTTTGGAGAGAGCATTACCATACATTATGTATTGCATAGATTGCAATTTGATTTTTCTGCTGGCTTTCGAAGATGGCCCAATTAGATACTATATTATTGGATGCCTCCAATCTTGTTCTTGTAGGTCATTATGATTGACTTCTAAGACCATATTCCTTCTATTCAAAGGTGATATTACCTTTTGATATGTTGTTTGGCTTATGTTGCTTTGAGTGTTATCCCTTCTCTTGAAATTCGAAGTTTTTTGAGCCACATCATTAGCTTTATTATTCAGGAATCTTGGGACATGGGTTACATATGCTATCTGAAACTGAGAAAACAAATGTAATGCAACAACATAGTATGGCAACATGCTTATACTTTGACATTTGAAAATTCATTTCACCTAGTTAACTACCAATTGGGAATCTCCAAATATATCAACTGCATAAGCTTGTAATCCAATAAGTATTTCGAGTCCCACTATAAAAGCTTCATATTCAGCTTAATTATTGGAACAAATAATTTCATGCATTCCGAAATCATGTGTGGTTTCTACCCCTAGTGGTGACTTAATCACCACACCAATTCCAGTTAGACCATTGGCTTTTGATCTATCGAACCACATTTCCCATGGTTCAATACTAACCATACCAAGGTCCATTATCTCTTGGCTTTCTGCTTAACATGGATGGTCTGCCAAGAAGTTAACTAAAACTTGTCATTTTACTGCATTTTGGGGAACATATTCTAAATGAAATTCTGATAATCCATTTGCCAATTCTTCCTCTTAACATAGGTCTAGATAACATATATTTAACCAAATCTGTGGTTGTAATTACTAAGACAATTGTAGGCAAAATATAGTATCTTAATTTCATTGCAACAAAATACAATGCAAGGCACAGCTTTTCCACTGCTGAATATTTACATTCACAAGAATTTAGAAACTTACTAAGGTAATAAACTGCTTGCTCTTTGCCTTCTTTATTGTCTTGGGCTAGGAAAACTCCCAGTGAATCTTCTGTTGCAGCTATATATAACTTTAAGGACTTATCACCCTTTTGTGGCATCAGCACTGGAGGGTTGGCCAAGTAGGCTTTGATTCCTTCGAAAGCAATTTGATGCTATGATGTCCACACAAACTCCTCTTTATCTTTCAGCCTTAATAAGGAAGAAAATACTTTAGTTTTCCCTGCAGTAGTAGAAATGAATCTTCAAAGAAAATTAACATGTCCAAGAAATTTTTGTAATTTTTTCTTACTTAATGGAGGTCTGGCTTCAATGATAGCTTTGGCTTTATTCTGATCAATCTGTATTTCTTTTGTGTACTACATAGGCCAAGAAATTTCCAGCTGATATGCCAAAAGTACATTTGAGAGGGTTAAGTTTCAACTTGAACCTTCTCATTCTTTCAAAGCCTGCTTCCAAGTGAAACAAATGTTCCTCCATGGATTGAGACTTTACTACAATATCATTAATGTAACACTCTAAGTATCCTCCAATGAGGTCATGAAAAATAGTGTTCATAGCCCTTTGATATGTAGCCCCAGAATTCTTCAGGCCAAATGGCATTTTAACCCATTCAAAGGTGTCAATATTCCCAGGACATCTGAATGCTGTCTTGTGGATATCCTCTTCTTCAATGCAGATTTGGTTATAATCAAAGTGCCCATCCATCATTGATTAAATCTTGTGCCCTGTTGAACTATCCACCAATAAATCTACTATGGGCATGGGGTACTCATCTTTTGGAGTTGCTAAATTTAGGTTTCTGAAATTGATGCATACCCTCATTTTATTACTCTTCTTAACTACAGGCGCAATATTGGATAGCCATTCAACATACCTAGTTGTCCTAATAAAGCCTATCTTGAGGAGCCTGAGAATTTCCTCCTTGACCTTGTGAATCACTTCAGGACTCATCCTTCTTGGTTTTTGCTTGTATGGCTTGAAATTAGGCCTCATAAGGAGCTTATGTTCTATTAGTGACCTATTCAATCCTGGTAGTTCATTATAAGACCATGCAAAACAATCTTTATATCTCTCCAAGACTACCAACAACTGGTCTCTGTCAAGAGCATTTAACTAAGCACTAATGTAGGTGGGCTGCTGCATGGAACCTTCCCTTAAGTTCACTTCTTCCAAAGGGTTTTGTATCTGGGAACTCACTGATGCTTATTTTTTGATTTCTTCTGTCTTTGAAGCAAACTCCTTGCTTTGTCCTGCTCCTAGTTTCTTTGATTCAACATCTTTGCCCTCCTCCTCATAGACAAAGTCTGTCCATAAGGCTTCTTCTTCCTGTATCTCCTGAACTTTTGTTTCAATGTCCAATGCACAGTATTTATCCAAAGCTAAAAATCTAACCTGTTGCTGCTCCTACTTGCAGCCAATTATTATGACTTTTTCCTCTTGCTCTTGCACCTTCTGGACTAATGATTTTAGATCCAATACTGAGAACTAAATTAAAGCCAAAGATCTGGCCTCCTGGGTTTCATCTATTTGCCTACAACCAGGCATCATTGTCATCTTTAACGACAAACTCTTCATCAGCACTTTCCTGGACTACGTGTTTTAGGTGTGCTAATTTCTCATTAGCCGTCACTTCAGCTGATCCATTAGGCTTTCTCAGTATACTGAGTGGTGTCACATCTTTAATATGCAATTTGGCCTCTGCAAAATCTGCACAAGCTATAAAGGGTTGAGGGTCTGCATTGATCTCCTCTGTCTCTCCATTGCTCAAGGCCATCATGATCTTCTGATGTAAAGAGGAAGGCACACATTTGTTGGTGTGAATCTAATCCCTCCCAAGTAGAGCATTATACTTAGCATTGTTGTCGATAACGAAGAATGCCGTCATGCAGTCCCTGGTTCCCACACTCAGGTTAATGGCCAAAATGCCTTGAGCCATCTGTTTGTCTCCAGCAAAACCAGCAATGGTTGTACTGGTTGGGATTAGTCTGGGGTTCCTCTTTCTTAGTTTCTTCAAAGAAGATTCGAAAGCAGGTTTACTGTTGCCCCATTATCCACCAATACCCGGTTCATTTGTATCCCATCGAAGAAGGCCTTGATATACAAGGGTTTGACATGTTGTGTCATGAATGTCGTAGGATACTCAAAAGGGTATGAGAGGTTAATACTCACCTCTTCCTCACTCTCATCTCCAGTTTCCATTGGTATGGTTACTTCGGATTCATCTTTCACCATACTCACTTGTGAGTCTTCACTAGAAACTGGAATTGGGTCAATTTCCTGACCTTGGTTTTCATCTTCAGCTTGAAACTCCTGTGGTAGTATATGCACCATATTCACTGACATAGGAGGAAATGAGCTAAACTGGATGACTGGCTGTACATGTTTCTCTTCTTGGCCAACTTGTTCAATTACTTCAGAAGCATCTTCCATGCTGCATTCTGGTACTTCAGCACTAGTAATTTTCTTCGAATGGTCTGTTTCTGCTGGTTTTTCGACCAAAAATATATGTTCAGCCATGAAGGCTTCAAACATCTCTTCCTCAACCATCTCTTTCTCCTGGCCTAAACCAACTTCTCCCTCTGTCTCACTATCACTTTCCATCAAAGCTTTTTCCAATCCTGCCAAACTGGATCTTTCTTTGGCTTTCAGTTCGGAATGAATTTTGGCCAATTGCTTTCTGCTGCAACTCATTTTGTCTTGAGGAGTCGGTTTTGGATTATGATCTAACCTTGAACTTTTTCCTTCCTCTACCTGGCCCTTTGGTTGGACCAATGAAGAACTTTCTCCATTTTCTTTCAGATCCTTCTGGTATTGAGTGTACCTTCGCTGGATCTTCCTCCTTTGGGACCTAGAGATCACTGAGACTATATTTGGTTCCTTTGTTTTTGGATGCTTGAGTAACACCCAATTATTGGTCTCCAATAACATTTCTTTGGGTAGACATTTCTGTAACACCCTGTATTTTGAGGTATTAATATTTAGTGAGTGGTATTGGTGATTTATTATTTTAATTTAGTGGTGAGATTTTTAGATAAAAATTTAATTTTAAATTATTTATTTGTATTTATCTCATCTCCTTTGTATCTATCATATTGTTATTTAATAAATCAATTTACCATTCTCCCATCATGTGAGAAGAATGTGGGAAAAAAAAAAATACAAGTTTTGCTCCCACAAATAATAATTACAAAATCGTCTCCAAATGGTACAATATCCTCCAAATATTCTAATTACCTCCAAAATAAACAATATTACAACTATCTCCAAATTTAATAATTACAGTGGTAGATCCCAAATCTCTGTATTAATAAATCTTTCTAATCTCAATTTCGAGCTCTGCTAAAATCTACTTCGCACCTGAAAAATAAATTAATTCGGGAAGCATACAATACGACGGGAATACAAGGCTCGGATTCAGAATAAATTAACAGAAACCCAACAATTTATGACACTAAATCAACGATACGATAATCAAGCAATTTACCAAATTGCACAACAAATCAACCATAATTTATCTAGACCAAATACTCAGTCCTACTCAGTACATGACCAGTGAATAAATTCATTTATTCACCCACCTCACCCAAGCTCCACGCTTATCCGGGCATATTGGTGTAAACAATTAATAAGATTCACTCGATCCATGTACGAAGTATTTCCATGTCATTCAGCCAGACAAATCACCATTTAACACAAAAATATTTGTAGAGAATTTTACCAAACGATCAGAATATCAAGGATTCAACAACGAACGATTTTACGAAATCTATTAATAACCACATTAATCAAGTGGATTACAAATTGAGGATGATTAAAAATATAGAACTCTTTGCAAAGAGATTTAAATAGAGCATATTGTATACAACCCGAATTTACCTCAAAATGATTAATTCCATCACCATAAATCTGAAATTGCTCCATGGATCGATCAAACTTCTAAAACATAAAGTATGTATGATTTAATAAAATCTACAACTCTCAATTTATTTATTTATTTTATAAAATACTCATTTTCACTCTAAGCACTCCCATATCTAAACTTAATATTTCTACTCTATATAATTTATGAGAAGGGGAGAACTGAATGAAGAAATGGTTGTGAGGAGCTCCCACACTCGACTGATTTATAGAGGAAATGAAGGAATGAAAGAAGATTAAAAAAATTTAAAAGAAATAAAAAAGGTTAAATGATAGAATTGGTGGGTTTTGGTGGCAAGTCAGGGAAGTGAGGAAACTGTGGGTAAAGCCCACGGTTTTGTCTTCTTTCTATTTGTATTTTTTTTAGGCTATTTTAGTGTATTTAATGACCCGGGAGTGGGGCGTCACAATTTCCCTAGGTTTGTTTTGCATGACAAACCAATCTGGGACTCCAAGCACCCATGAACCTATTAGCCTAGTTATTGAACTGTCTCTTTCTTCCTTCGAAACCATCTTCGAAGCTGGCTGTGAAGGCCACTGCTTGGCCCTGACTCCCTATTTTGGGCCCAATTCAGGTCTTCCATGAAGGTAGCCACTTTCCATCCTGTGTGAGGCTAGTCTAGGGGGCCAATCCCTGGCTTTGATCCCATAACTTGAACCCCTTTCAGATCTCTTTTCAGGATGATTGCCGTCCATTCTGCAATAGTTAGGTGGTCTGGATTCATGTAGAGGTCTCTTGCCTTTGAAGTGTACTCTAGTAGCTGTTGGCTCAGCCATTAATGGTTGCTGCATAATACCAGTTAGATATGACCTTTTGTTATAAGCACTGGTTGGTTTAGGACGCCTCTGCACATCCTTGTAATATTGCTTTCCATCAATCGGAAGCCCTTTCAACCACTTGTAGCTCAACCTGCATCTGGGCCACATTCTTTGCATGACAACTGCCTCTAAAGAATTATCATCCAGTGCCTCTTCATCAGAGTCTTCCCTCTGGTCTAGAAAACCTTGTCCAACAGTTGGTAAACTTCTGGCATCTTTCTTGACAATAGTCTGGCTGGCAACATGCATTTGTACATTGACCTCTTCCAATTCTTTCAAGAACAAGTTCTGGAAGTCTGGCACAATAACATCGGCTACTACTTCTCCAATTTCTAGGAATGGATTAGTGTCAATCCCCATGGCCTTTTCTGCTTTAGCACTCCCCTTTCAAATCTGTTCTTGGATCCTATCTCGAAAAATAATGCAGTTTTTGGTTGAGTGAGACTAAGAATTATGCCATTTACAATATACTTTCCCTTTAAGTTCCTCTGGAGACGGAATTTTGACTCATTTTGATAACTTCAGGAAGTTTGCGGCAAGCAAATGATAAAAAATGTCATATGCCTTTGTCAAATCGAAAGAGTATTTCCTATGAAGGTCTTTCTTTTTAAACTGCTGGTTTATTGCTGTGTCCTTATGAATTAATGTTTCACATATCACCACAGGTTCTTTCTCTACAATCTCTACTGCATCAATCTCATAATTAGAATCTCTATAGTACGTTTTGTACGATGCATTACTTCCATCTTGTTCTTCTTCTAGTAATGCTTCATTCCTAGACACCTTATAGGTCAGTTCCACTAAGTCTCTAAACTTAATTAAGTCAAACTTCTTTCGAAGCCTAAACTCTAGACCATTTTGAGTCAATCTCACAAACTCAAGCTCTGGTAGGACAATCCTACATTTGTTTCGTGCTCTTTTGAATCTGACAATAAATTTAGCAGCCTTTTCATTAGGCCTTTGACTCAACCTTGCCAAGTCTGCCATAGAAACTTCTGGCTTCATTTGGAAAAATTGGGCATGAAATGCCTCTTCCATCTGTTGCCAAATTTGGATAAAGTCAGGTGTCAAGTTAATATACCATACGAAGGCTGTCCCAGTTAGAGAATTTGAGAACAATCTCAACTTCATGTAATCATTATTGGTAAATTCACCACATTGGGCAGCGAACCTAGCAATATGCTCCACCGTTGACTGGTTTCCATTTCCATAAAAAATAGCAAAGTCTGGTATCCTAAATCCTCTTGGGTATTCATGTACCCTATCTACCTATTCTGGATATGGTTTCCTGTACACAGGAGTTTGAACCCCTCGAGCCATCGGTTCACACATCTCTCTAACAATGTCAGCGATTTGGTCCCTAGAACCATATTTTGTGCTTGTGGAACCACTACTGGAGGAACAAACACAGGATTCGGTGGACAACCTTGTGCCTGAGGTCCGCTTGGTCCATAGGGTGGCACATTTGGGACTGGTTGTCCCTATGGTGCTGGCTACTATTGAGGGTATGGGTAACCCTTCTAAGCCTATCTTGCGAAAGGACCTGTGAAAGGTGCTGGAACAGGTGTTGTGTCTCTTCCAATTGTAGAGAACCTTTCTAACCCCCCAAGTGTAAATTCAAACAAAGGATTAGTGAACCCCCTTGTGCCAGGTATGGCTTCGAACATGGGATTTGGAAATATCCTTATGCCATTTTTTTGTGTTGGGCCAGATCCATCAACTTGCATGGCTTCACTGTTAAGTAATAAGGCATTTTGATTTGTCACAGGTCTCGAAAGAGGTTCATACCAAGACGGAGGTGATGGTCTTTCGTAGTTTTGGTTACTAGTTTGACCATTAGAATGTCCATTAATTTGCATAGGCTGTTTATCTCTAGCCAATCTTTGTTAAGGGACATTTGAAATTTCCTTCATATGTCTTGTGTTTGTTGGTTGGTTGGTGGGTACTCATTCGATCCACGAAGGATGTTGCCCACATTTCCATTGTGTTCATTAACTGCTGTCCCATGGAATCTACTAGGCTACTCCATGGATTCATTGGCTGAGTAAATGGAACAGTGAATGGTCCAATTCCTTGGCCTCGTCCAATATTTTGAACATGTGATACTTGTTCCGAAGTGCTGGTCCGTTCGACCATAGGTTCTGATAGAACGGGTACTTCCACAGGATGTGTTATCACATTATCCTCTGGATTAGGCATTTCTACTTCTCCGTCCATGCCTTCTTCTGAGCGTTCATTTTCTCCTTGTCTCCTACGTCTAGCCATTTCACTCAAGTCCCATTGGGCATGCCAAAAATATATGTTGGCTTTTTGGCTTTCAAAGGTTAGTATTGTAATTTTGAGTGTGCCAGCAAAGATCAATTAGTCTTTACAGAATATTAATTGCCAACCAATTATCAGACGATTGTGTTTTAGTTCTTTCAGCCTCAATGAAGAGAACTTTTACTGGTAGCTTTGTTTTAGGAGAATTGAACAGACAATGATTTAAATAAAGAACAATTATAGCATTTCATTAAATAAAATAGAAGACTTACAAAGATCCAAATCAGCCTCGTAGAGGTTTACAACGATAAACTACTTGAAACTACTCCTATGAACGAAGTACAGTGCAGGAATTTAAAATACAGAAATGTAAAGAACAAAAAATGTAAAAATTGAAAAAATAAGATAGATAAAACTGATTTTTTGGATCTGAGTCTGGAGGCTTTCTGGGACCTTCTCTGCTATTTATGCTTCTCAATGCCAACTGTCAAATTAAACTTCTAACTGTCGAACCACTCCTCCATGATCGCTCATGTTTCTTTACAGTTAGCTCCACTATGCCATATTTACAGTTAAGTTTCCCTCCTGATTTCGAATTTAAATGTATGTATAACCGTTAAAGCCACGTCATCTTGTATTCTTTTGCTGATCCAGTACTACGCAGATCTTTAATAATCAATACTGACTGTCACGTGTACGATTACAATTGAAGATTTGAATTATTTTCTCATATTGCTCTTATCTTGTCACATGTCAAACTCTGATTAAGTTATACAAAATATATAACCAACAACACTCATATAAGTATTGTATAAATTTTTTAATAATTTTATTGAAGTGGCTAGCTCTTTATCCAGCCCTTCAAGTTGCATTATTGTTACTTTGTAGAATATTCCCCATGTGCTAAGTAATAAAAATAAATAAATAAATAAAAAGTATATTTGTTTTGAGCAATAAAAACAAGTAAAAAAGTTTTTGAAATATCAACCTTTTCAATAATTTTTTTTCTTTAATTTTTTATATTGCCAAATATATCAATTTTTAAAAGGAAAATGTTAAGAGCTATTGTTAATATTGAAAAATATACAAAAAGATGTATTGAAATATGTGAAAGTATTTTAATAATAGCCATTTATTTTTTTAATATATATTTGATTAACATATAACTATTAAATTATGATTTAAAAATAAATCGAACACTAACTTATTAATTTATTAACTTATTTAGATTACATTATTATATTAACTTATTTGAATTACATTATTTTATACTTTTGTACATATTTGTTTTTTAAAAAATAAAAAATAAAACCCCCCGCAAAACCACCTTCTCATCTAAAAAGCACCACACCAACCCAAGTTTGCTGAAGCAAAGGGTAGTTCGATCGATCGGATCATATGTGTTGTTTGGTGACACAGTGACTGAGATTTCAAAGAGAGAGGCCAAAACTTGGTTCTTTTTTCAAACATTCGTCGATCAAACCCATAGTTGCTTCTGATATACCCATCGATCAATCATCGAAATTCACTTCATTTTTTTTTTTTTTTGTTTTTTTTCGTTTTTGGACTTTGTAATTCAACGGGTGAGAATCACAAATGAGAAAAGAGTGGGAAACAATACCTAGAGAAACTAGCTCCTCGTGATTTGAGGTCCCCCGTCTTCGTCAACGCGTCTGTATGTCATGTCTTTTGTTTTGTTTACCCCAACCTTTGTTTTAGGTCTCTTCCGAGCGTATCTCGTTGTGTTTAGGTCGTGTACCTTTGTTGAGTCCTTTTCCGCTGTATCCAGTTGTAGGCTCGATACCCCAGCTAAGAAAACCCTTATTTAATTTCGAAAGTTAATCGTTTATGCTCGGAGTGCTGTGCCATTCTCTACATTTGGGCGAACCAAAAGAAGGAAGGGAAAAGTTAGGGCATCCGAGCATGTTTCAACCCTAACCGGTTTCACCTTTGAAGGCCGTCTTGTCAGATTGGGCTGTTTTGTTTAAAGTTTGCCGTGTGCAGAATAAACCAAGTGTTGGTTTATGGGCTGTAGGCAGATTAATCCTCAGCAGAGTGTGGATCGTTTGTTCAGGTTAAGCAGTGGTTTGTATGGGTTGCTTTGCTGTTACTTGGTTTGGTTATCTTGTTATTAATGCAAGTGTTCAACATTCAGACAACAGATCAATTCCATTTACATTGAGGTGTAACATGATGTGATGCGATGCAATACATGAGATATGTAAATGTAACACTTTTTAAGATAAAAAGTTCATTTCATTTCATAATCTTTTAAGTACAAAGCTTTGAGGGAAACAAAAATCTGCCGGGGGCAGTACAAGGTAATCTATCTACCAGCGAAGAAAGAAAGAGAAAGAGAAAACAAAGGAAAAAGTACAAAAAATAAGAAGAAAAGCAACAATCTGGGTCATCCTCAGTAGTCTCGGGCCCGGAGGTCTGCCCTCGCCCTCTTCCTGGACGAAGGTCCAGAAGTATCATCAGCATCGCCGTCTGAGCCTGAGTCTGAGTCATCTCCAGCCTCCTCAGATGACCTGGCCTCTGCCTCTGCCTCGGACTCATCATCGTCATCGTCATCATCATCAGAGGTCGGCGCCCGAGAACTACTCCCAATATGAATACGCCCTCCCCTGGTACGGGGACGTGCAGTGTCTCCACGCCCTCCCCGAGCAGGAATAGAAGGCCCAGCTGGAGCACCGCCCACCGGAGGGATCTGGAAGGGAGGCTGAAAATCACAAAAGGCAAATGCATCAGTATACTGTGGACAGTTTATCAGTGCAGAATGCAGTGTATGAGTACAGTGTCAGTATGCCGTGAGCAGTTTACCAGTGCAGAATGCAGTGTATGAGTACAGTGTGAGAATGCCGTGTGTAGTGTATCAGTGCAGAATGCAGTGTATTAGTACAGTGTGAGAATGCCGTGTGCAGTGTATCAGTGCAGAATGCAGTGTATCAGTACAGTGTGAGAATGTCGTGAGCAGTTTATCAGTGCAGAATGCAATATACAGTGCGTGAATGCCGTGGGCAGTTCATCATTACAGAGTACAGTGTATAAATGCGGTGTATGCAGTGTATCAGATGCTGTGAGAACAGTGTGTCAGGTGTTGTGTCGTGCATCAGATTACGTGAAGCAGTGTATGAATGGTTTGAGGCCATTGTCAGAAGAACATACCGGAATACTGTAAAGGGCCAAGAGGTCAAAGGTCCGCTGCAGTATCCCCATCATGGAGGCGTTCAACTCCACAGACTGCCGGGTGTACCCAGAGGACGCCTGCGAGAGTTAAGATACATCAGTGTTCTGTGGAATATCAAATAAACTGAAATGAAATGCTAGATGCAAGATGCAAAATGAAGTAATACATACCGGAGGCAAGTCGGGGATGCCGGCTAACTCATGACCAGCCGGGGGAGGAGCAAAAGGGATCTGATAGGTCGCCCCGTCCTGCCCTCTATATGACAGTACAGTGGGCAGGGCAGGCCAGCCAGTCCCCCGTCCCCCCCGAGCTCCGCTCCTGCCATGCCCTCGAGCCCTCCTCGATGTGCCCGCTCTAGTCCCAGCTCCTGCTCCAGCTGCCGGCGCCGCTGGCCTCTCCCCCTCAGCTCGGCGACCGCCACTCAAGGGTCGCATAATATAGGTCCGGACGTACTCTGCGTAGTCGCCCTCGCCTCTGTGATGCTCCTCACCCCAGCCGGTGGTGTACTCCCTCATGTGCCTAAGGGAGTGTCCCTCTGTATCCCTCATGTGTGTAGGAGGTGGACCCGGCACTATCTGCTCTGGTAAACCTAGGGTCTGGCGCAAGAAACGCTCGCCCAGGTACCAAGCCCGACAGACCGGGCCCTCCAACAAAATCCGACAGCGAGAAGTCTCCCCGGAGCCCTCATAATGATCCCTCACCACGGCCGGCAACGGAGCCCAGGGCTGCCAGGTGATCTGAAAATGAAATGCAGTTTATTATCTACTGTTATTAAAAACATACGGTGCAAAGCAAAGCCAAAAAAATAAACTCAAAATTTGAACATACCTCCGCTGCGGTGATGGTGTCGAAGTACCGGCGAAAGAAAATGAGAGACTCCCGTGGTCTCCGTACGCATCGCACATCGAAGCGATGAGAGAAGGGGACGCTGAATGGGATCTCCTCGTCGGGTATTGGGGTAAGCCTAGGAAAGTAGGCGTACATCCACAACTGCAGAACAGATGTCAGTATGACTATCAGATAAGGCAGAATACAAAATAAAGCAAAATAGCAGAACCGTGTGTTGTGCAGTGTATTGTGCAGAGTGTACAGTGCGTGCAGTGTGCAGTCAATGTAAAGCAGAGTATATGCGTGCCGAGTGTGCAGTGTACAGTCAGTGTGGGGCAGTGTACAGTATATGTGCAGTGTGCAGAATACAGAAAAGCAGAAGACAGGAATGTAAAATGGGAAGGAGACATACCTCCCAGGCTCGCCAGTAGCCACCAAGGAGCTGTCCGCTGAGGCGGGAAGAGGAGCTCATATAACCGTACAAAGTGGCCAGAGCGGCGCCACCCCAGTCGTAATGGCGGATCTGCCTGACGTCCACCAGCGCGCTCAAAAGGCATAAGGGCACGGTGTTCGCCCGATCGGCGAAGAGAGTCGTCCCGAAGAGGAACATGATAAAGCCCCGCGCATACTGGTCCACCTCCTCTGGAGACATCTGCGCCTCCTCTGCCAAGGCCGGCTGGACCCGAAAGTGGCTCTCAAACCACGAGTACCTAACGAACCCCGTTCGAGCGAGGGGAGGCTGAGTACCGAGTAGGTACAGCTGGGCAGCGTCCCACTCGTCCATATCCGTGTCGAAGGGGATCGGATCACCCCCTACCCCAATGCCAGTAAGCATCGAGAAGTCGTAAGGGGTCATCGTCATGTCCCCTGCGACGGAGAAGTGGAAGGAGTCGGTGGTATCCCACCACCTCTCCGCCAGAGCAGCGAGCAAGGGCCTGCAGGTAGTCAGCCGAGAGAGCCCCCTGCAGAAGATGCCAAAGCCGGCCTCGTCGACAATGTCACGAACCGCATCTGGTAGCTCGAGGTACCAGTCCCGAGCGCCGGTGTTCCCATACCCGCGGATGGTATGGGAATCCCCCTGTAGTAAAAAACAACAATTGCAAGGCAATATTCAAAATGCAATTCTAAGGAGCATATAGGTATACAGCATGCGTGCAAGTGTTAACAGATTCCAGCAAATACCGGGTGCCGGTGTGCTTACAGTGAACTACAACGTGTGATGTGTCGGCGTATTTGGGTGGTTTAGTGCAAACGTAGCATGCGTGCATGTTTTCAGACTCAAGCCAATACCGGGTACCAGTGTGTATGCAGTGAAATACAGTGTGCGCCGTGTGTTTGGGTGATTCGGGGTCAGTGCAGTGTGTGTACATGTGTCAGTCTCAAACAGATATCAGTTGCACGTATGTTTACGATCAACTACGGTATACAGTATGTCAGAATTGAGCAGTTAAAGAGCATAACTAGCTACGGCAGTTTTGCATCCTACATTGCAGAAAGTAAAACAGAGAAAGAAAGTTACCTCGGAAGCGCCGAAGGACAGGTGGGAGGTAGGCTCACGCAGTAGTAGCTCAGGTGGCACGTGCCTTTCGAAGCTCCTGAACTGGCGTAGTCCGTCGGGGAGCATCGCATGAACTGTAGGCCTGTAGGTCTCCGGATCGAACGGCCGGATACGGAGTGGCAAAGGCTCGGCCTCGGGATCCATCTCGAGCTCGGGATGGGCCCCGCCCTGTGGAAGGTCGTCCGCCATCTCGAAGTGGATGTGAAAATGGCCGGAAGACGAAAAAACGGGCGAGAAGGCGAAAAGTCAACGAAAAGTCAAACCTCGAGAGGGTCGGAAAAGGCACGGGTATCAAGAAAAACTCGAGGGAAGCAAGCCCCGAGTGGCAAAAATCGAGAAAGAAACATCGAAACGAAGTTTCGTTCGGTTGAAAATGTCCGAAACGCGAAAGAGATCGCGAATCGAACAACGAAATGGGAGCTAGAACGCAAGAAAAGAAGAGAATCAAGGGAGGAAAACACTCTAGAGAGGGAGAGAGGTAATTTTCGACTAAAGGGAAGTGAAAAAAATAGGGTTAGAAACCCTATTTTAAAAGACCCGTCCACATCCAGGTTTCAAGAAACTTACATTCAGATTCTTCGTCACTTTCAACATCACTCGATACTTTGCATTTTGCAACTTTCCTAACTCTCTCATTAACTGAAACATCAGGTGTTTCTGAGTGTCTTTTTCGATGAAGCTTCTTTATACTTTCACTTTCCTCTACAAGAATTAAAATAACAAGTGAAACAAAATTGGCAGCAGAAAAAGACAGAAAATGTATAAACCATAAAATACCTAGGGGTGGTTGAGGCTTTACAGGCAAAGGAAAATATTCTTCAACAAATTTTAACAATAGCTCCCGAGGTCCCGAAATAAAGCCATCAAGGTCAAGACCCTATATCAAAGAACGTTGCATGAAAACAAATCGGCATTAAACAATACACATCACATGAATTTTGATGAAAAAGGCATACATAGTTATTTTCAAACAAAGACAAAAAGTGCATAACCAGAATGCAATTGAAACAGACTCACATATTTTGCCACAGCTTCCTCAGTTCGTGCCTCTCCAGTACTCTGTATGCCAATAACCACACACTTGTTCTCCATCAATGCTTGTTTAGCAAGTCTTACAATTGCAGACACCTTAGCTGACATACACATGTGTTTAAAGAAACGCTACAATAGCACACAGAAAAACACATTAAAAAACAACTAAATAAGAGAATCAAGAAATTAAAACTGAGATACCGTATCAAACAATGAATCACAATGAACTTTGCAGACTACAAACCTGATGGCTTGCCCAGTATAATCTCCAAAGAGGATTGGGTTTCTTGTCAATGAGAAATTCACTTGCTGATAGCAATTCCACTCTCAACTCAGCCCAAAATTCTGCTGCTTTATTATACATATCCTGAAAACATGTCAAGAGACCAAATCGAGTTTATACACAGCAGGAAGAATAAGCACAAAAAATTCTTCTCCAACTGAAAAAAATTCACCAAGTTAACTAATCATATTTTAAGTAAACTTAATACATAGTGCTACTGTCGCAACATATTTACACAGAAGCAAGATAGGATGAAAAGACCACTCACTACATGAAGAATAATAACAGAGAAAATAAAAGAAAAAATGCAAGGATCTGTACCAACATTCCACCTATTTTGATTGACATCTTCAAAAGAAATAAAAAATAAAAATCCAGAGTTACAGTAACTTGTGTTGATTCTTTTATTTCCCGTTTGGTGTTCTTTACTGGATTCATTTCATACAGGTTGAGTGAAACCTGTACTCCAGTTTTTTCATAACATCTGATTTAGGAAATGATCAGTCCATTTTTTTTTCCTTCTTTTTTGCATTGCTAGTAAAAGCATTTTAGGTAGCAATAAACAAGTTGAGATTGAAGTAACATTCAGGATTGCCACCAGTCCTTGCTACAATTAATGAAAGCAATGATGATCTCTCAATATGCCAACTGAAAACTTGAAGGCACATAAGAAATTTCTTTGACTTCACTTGCACAATATCTGAAAGACTAGGCATTAGCATTTTCCGTATAACTTTAAAGGACTTGCTCAGTTTAGTCCCCATGCATGGTTTCAGACAACGGGTGGACAGTGTACAGACCCAAATTTTGGCTCTATTTATACAAAATTCGTCATATTCAAACTCAAAACCTCGCGGTTGTTGGGGCCAAATTTTAACCACAAAAACAGTATCCCTGATATACTTAAAAGGTGTTAAACAGTAAGGAAACTACTCAAAGAGTTAATAAGCATAGATATCACATGGTGATTCACATTAAGAAACAAAAACACATATAGTTGACAAAAGTAGAATTGACAGAAAGGGAAACATTTTACTTAATACTCAATTTCTTGCTCTTGATTAACAAAAGAAGAAAATTAAAATATACCATCATTTTGGCATCTAATGGTACTTCAACAGTTTCAAACTCTGCCCCTTTGTAGCTCAGCGTACGGCATACATACATCCCTCTGAGGAAAAACAGCTGTGCTTAAATTGACATAGTAACTTATAACACATTGCTCCAAAATGAAAATGCTATATTATAACCTTGGATTCAATTGCTTTGCATTTTAGTTTGCATTGTTTCAATTACATTGCATCTTCATTTGCATTGTTTATACATTGTTTTGTATATATTGCATATCATTTTGCATCCATTCTTGCATTGTCATGCATGTTGCTAATGATATTGTACCTGTTAAGTTTGTTTTCTTTTCAGGCACGATATTGTATGTACGGTTCATTTGAGGCTGGTGCAACCAGACGAGCCGCACAGGTATTGTATCCTCCGAGTGAGACGTATCGAGAATTACATAATTCTCTTACATCCTTTCTGCATTGTAGTGTAGTTTGGTGTATGCTAGCTTAAAATTGTCGCATGTATGCTTCATTACAGTTTCCTTTGCATGATCATAAGTTATGTCCGGCTCTGTGCATTGTCTTGCATCTTGCCCACGCCTTCGGGCGCATACCTTGTTTGTCTTGCATGTTTGTCTAAGTCTTCGGTCTTGTCAAAAATGGGTTGTCTCTGGGCTTTGACATTCACTCCCGTCATTGTTATGACTTTCGAGTTCTTTCAAAGAGGGACAACTGTAGACACCCCATTTTTGACCGTCCTCAAGACTTGGACGTCACCGTTTGAACACCCGGTGATCATCCATGTTTGTGTTCGTTTGGAGTTCTCGGAGGTCTCGGCTACGCGCCTTGCCTCAGGATCTCCGAACTCGATTGTTTAGTGTCTGGTTTTGTACCAAACACTTGTGTTTTGCCTTGGAGGGGTAGGGAATGCCTTGTGAGGCAACCCCACACATCACCGGCCATGGCTAGAGGCCACCGGCTGGTGTTTTGTTGCCATCGGCAATGTGTGCTGCCGGTCAGCACTATTTGTTGCCGGTCGGCAGTCCATTTTGTCAAAATGGCATTTTTGAGCAGCTGACTACTGTTCATCTGCTTTTGCAGATATTTTAATACAGATGTATGGCATTTTGTTCCCCTCCATACATGTGTATGGAGGGATGGCTTCCTTGTTAGCTTACCTTGTAAGCTTTACAAGATTGGTTCCTCTATAAGAGGAGCCCTCCTCTCTTGGCTTTAGGTTAGACACTTTAGAGAGAAAAGTGGTGTGAGAGCTCTGATTTTAGGTCTAGGGTTCCATACATATTCTATCTCTATACCTCTCTCTCATTTGGCCTTTGTGTGTGTTTAAGTGTGTTTGTGTCTTACTATTGCACACAAACACATAGTGTTACATCTTCCCTTGGCTACTGAGGTTCCAAGAGGTTGTTCTTGAAGTTCTTGGGTGGTTTTGAGCTTGAAGAACCAGCTGGTCCACCATTTTTGAAGAAAGTCTTCAAGGGTAAGAAACTTGCCTTTATATTCCCCATTTTTACATTATTTTTTTGCCTATCTTAAAACTGTTTTTGTGCTTAGTGTATAACATAAAAACGTTCTGTTTTTAAGCCCTCTAAATAGTTTGTTTAGAGTGTTTTGTGGTTTGGAGGTGTTTGACCCCTCTTAGGCCTTGAGAGGCCCCATTTTGTGCCATTTTGAGTGAGCTCCGGGACCTTGGTGTTTGAGCCTCCTCACCACTGAAATCTTGAGGAGTTTCAGAGGTGAGGATGGTGCCTTGAGGTCCTAGGGAGGAGAGGGCCACCCCCTCTCCTTGTTGTCCTTGAAAAGGACCATTTTTGGCCTCTTGAGGGAGCACCTAGCTAAGCTTCATGTTGACCATGCCTTAGTTTTTTTTTGTGCTTATTATGTCATAATATGCCTCTGTTTTTTGTTGGTTTTGGTACACCATGCATGCTTAGCATACCTACCTTGTAATGCCATGTTAGGCCATAACATGCCTTAGGTTGTAAACCATTGTTCAAGCATGTTTTAGCTCTAGCTTTGTGAAGCTTTTGTGCTTATTTTGCCATGTTTGAGGCCTGTCCATAGTTGTTTGGGTCGGCCATGGCATGCATTATATAGCCCCTTTGCATTTTTGGCTTGTTGGCTTTAAGTGTGTGAATGTGTAGCATGCATCCTTGCCTTAATTTGGTGATTTGGGACCATTTTCCATGTTATTTCAGTCCCTTTAACATGCTTGTATGCTTGCCTTGGATGCCTCTTTAATGCTTTGAAAGCTTGTGTAGCATGTTCCATGTTTTGGCATTTGTGCATGCCTTTGAATTTAGGTCATTTGGATGCCATCTAAGTGATCTTTAGGCCTTGTCTTAATGTGCTAAAACTCTGTTTTTGATCATTTAGTTCATGCCATGTTTGGCCTTGCTAAGTGTAGTTCAATGCTTCTTTGGTGGGCCTTAGGAATTGGACCATATTTGCATACATGTGTGCGTGTGTTTTGGGCCTCATTTCCTTGGCTTTGGCCACTGTTTTGGGCCTAATTAGAGCTGCCCAAATCATGTTTAAGTCCATCTCTTTGTTTGTTGCATGTACTCCTTGCATGTTGTAGCATATTGGTGAGTTGTTGCATAATTGAACTTGCATGATTGAATGAAGTCACATGTTTGTTTACATGCTTAAACATCCACATTGTGCCTTGCATACTTGTTGATTGCATTATCTCATGCCTTGCATGCTTGCTTGCTTGTTTGCATAGTTTGTGTACCTAGTGTACATCACTTGCTTGTATGCTCATGTTGCATGCTAGCTCGCATGATTAGGATTGCATTGCAGTGGCATGCATGCTCTACCTCTTGACCAAGTCATGATGGAGATCGAGTCCCTTTGGTTTGTTGGTTTGCATTGCATTTGACATCAAAATGTGCCCATTTGGTCTCTTGGGCCATCACGCATTGAAATGCGCGATTGGTGGTCCGAGAACCAAGAAGCATGTCCCTTTGACTCACTAACATGATAAGGGACATGATTGGTGCATACGTTGCTTGAATTGTATTGCCATGCTCTGCCTTGCCCTCTGTTGCTGTCAATTGCAAGTTCTGCAGGAACTCTCTGCCGACCGGCAGTGCTAAGTGCCGACCGGCAATCCTCCCTCTGCCGATAGCTTCACCAACGGCCGGTGACCACATACCACTGCCGGTGGCAATCCTATTCAACCGGTGATATCTCCCAATGTCCAGAGAAGTAGTCTTGAGACTTTGGAAGTCTCCAGAGGAGTATATCAAGGAAAACAGAGGCAGCCTAGGCATGGCAGTGCACTTCCGAGCAGAACCGAGCACGCATTGCATTAGGCTCTCTTCTCGAGGCGGTTTACTGTTTTTCCTAGCTTAGCTAGTTTGTTAACTAATTAGGCAATTTGTAATAATTAATTAGCTCGCGAGTTAGTTAATTTGTAATATTTATTCGGTCCCTCCGAGCGAGGGCGAATCTGTAATAAGTGTGGGTGAGTGTGTGAATGCCTTCTAACCCCCATTTCTTTCTTCCCTTTTATTTACCTGCTTTGATGGTTAGTAATAGG
>NW_021026363.1:994608-1047273 GCF_004153795.1 Camellia sinensis | reverse complement strand
GCTTCTCTTTCCTAAAAAATCAGATAATATTTTTTTATTAAAATTGTAAATATCTATCTATATCTTATATATTATATTATAACATAACAAAAAAAAAAAAAAAAAAAATCTTTAAAGCTTATCTAAACAAATCTAATTTGAAAATATCTCCCACCATTATACTTTAAATCAATAAAACTCACATGTCTATCACATATTTAACTCACATCATAATTTACCTAAATAATAATAATAATTAAAAACAAATAGAAGCCATAGATAAATTAAATTAAAAAAAATAGATACCCACAACTCCATCTTAAATAAATTGAAGAAAAAAAAAAAGAGAATAGAAACCACACAAAAAGAAAAAAAGATAAGAATTTAGATATGAATCTAAAAAAATATGACAATATCTACATTTGAATTATAATTTGGTAATATAATTATTTATTTTTCTGATGTATATATATCAAAATTTTAAATCTTTAGTGAGACAAATTAATCAATTTTCAAGTCTTATTTAAAGAATAATCTGATTAGTCATCCCAACTCCTAAACTTCGCGGGCACTGGCAAAGGAGTTAACAGATTGGGTTAGATAAGGTTTAAGTTATTGAAGGTAACATTATTCCACTCTATAAATTTTTTTTTTCCTGTGTAATTTTCTTTCTCTACTGTTGGTTTGGTTGGTTTCGGTTTTAGTGAAGTTTATGTGTTTGTTTACAAGTTTGCATTGTAGAGAAGAATTATTAGTGATTATGGTTTCAATCGAAATATCTATGTCCATTTTATGCCAAGGATTTGGATCGGATTTTGTTTTCTTCAGTGAAGACCATAAAATTGAAGTTAAAAAAAATGGGTATCAAATTTTTCTTATGTTTTTTTTCATTTTAGTTTATAAAAAATGTGAAAATTTATTGAGAATTCAAGATTTTACTATAATATTAGATTTTTGTATAAAATTTTTAAATAGCATTGTGTTCTTTATTTTTATTTTCTTTCTATCCTATTAGACCATTACTGCTATTTGTTAGTTTGTTAATTATAATTCAATTAATTGAAAATGAAAGCTTAATATAACTTTTCATACATATTATAGTTAATTTGTTACGACTATAGTTGCATATAATAGCACAATATATAGGGATAATATCTAAATATGATTTCTATTTTTTTATGTGATTAAAATAGTCCATCTTAATAGTATATAGAAGAGTTAGATGATTTCTTTTATCTCTAAAAAATCCAATCTATATTTTTTTTTACTTTTTAATTTTTTAAATTGAAATAGTCCATCTTAATAGTATATAGAAGAGTTGGATGATTTCTTTTACCTCTAAAAAACCCAATCTATATTTTTTTTTTACTTTTTAGTTTTTTAAATTGAAACATTAATTATTTATGTCCATCAAACAAAACTGATAAATACATATAAAAAAGCTACACATTTTTTTTTCTTTTTCTTTTTTTCTTCATTTTTTAATATGTAGGATATTTACAAATGAAAAATGTTTGACACCCCAAATTTTTTTCCATAATCCAACTTATAATGATATAGTCATAAGTGTCAATTTTTATACAAATATAAGAAGACAGTTAATTAAATTGTACATTTTAACCAACTACATACTCAAATTTTGATTATTTCAAAATATTATTTCACTACGATTCAAATTAAGAGAATCTTCAACCCTTAATATATTTTTTTATCAAATTATAATTTGATAAAAATTTAAAAAGATGAAACGTTAAATTTTTTTTTTTCCATCAAAATTGGTGAAAGGAAAAAAAAATTGGAATAAGAATAAAAGTTCTTTTAAAAATTGATAAAAATTTAATGAAAAAGTTAAAATAATTCATATCACATCAAAATTTTTATTCACATTTAAAATCAAATTAGATAAAAAAAATTAAAAGAAAATGATGAAAGTTTGAAAATATTTTGAAACCTTCTTATTCATAAAGATTAGAAATCCGTGTGTGTATTATATTAGTATTGTATTTTTAGTTATGAAATTAAAATCAAAAGAAATACAACTTAAATTATTGGATTAATAATAGAAATATTATATTAATTATTGTTAAATATCACTTCACTTCATATTTAATAATGTATTACATATTTTTTTTTAATTATAACTTTTAAATTTATATATTTTCATAACAAGAAGAGGTTTCTCATAACTCAGTTAATCTCATTTAATCAAGTTTAACTTTTGTTAATACAAATTATCAAAATTGCACTAAATATATTTATATATCTATATATATTTTATTTTTTTTAAACTAATAATTTAAAAAGTTATAAACATAAAAGTTAACTTATAAATTTCATGTATATTGCAAGATAAAATATTAAATTATTTTAAGATAATTATAATGAATATTTTTTTAATTTATAAAGTTCCGTGCATAGCACGGGTTACCACTAGTCTATACTATATATTAAGTAAAAGGGAGTTTTTAACCCCAAGCCTTGTGCGAGCTCCAATCTCCCAATCTAAATTTTCTGATTTTTTGATTTAAAAAAAAAAATCTTAGCATTTATTAACTTCTCTCAATTCCCAAGTCTTACCCTCATAATAACACTTTAATGCATTAAGAACAAGCATAAAAAAAATTCTTTGAAATCCAACACAAATGAATTCCTTGAAAAGTCCCAACACATATGATTATTATCCCTCATAATAACACTTTAATGCATTAAGAACAAACATAAAAAAAAATTCTTGAAAAGTCCAACACTTATGATTATTATCAAAATATTAAACTTTAATATAATATAATAAAAAAAAACATTTAACTCCTTGAAAAGTCAAACACATATGATTATTATCAAAATATTAAACTTTAATATAATATAAAAAAGGAAAAAAAAAAGACATTTAAAATATTAAAAAAAACATATAAAAATCACAATTCACATATATAGATAATTGTAAGAACAATCCATGTATAGCACGGGTGATATGCTAGTATTATATAAAGAAAATGGGATTTCTAACTCACAAGCCTTGTGAGAGCTCCAATATGTCAATCTTAATTTCTTAATTACCTTTTTCAACTTTTTTCATACTTATTTAATTATTTTGAAAATAATAATTATTCTCCATTTTCAACTTCTCTCATACCTATTTAGTTATTGAATAATGCTATATGTACCAATTTGTATACTAACTAGTATATCAATTGATGATGTAGCATAATTTAAGAAGTTTTTGGTATTTGTAATGTGATTAATGAGTGAAGTCAATAACAATATCATAACTAGTGTTGATACACTAGTTAATATACTAATTTGTGCATGTAGCACAACCGTTAATTATTTTGGAAATTAATTTATAAATTCAAATGGAAAGATAACAAAAATATTCCATAATTTCTTAATTGTAATTTCTCTCATCGATTTTCAAAAGAAAATATTAAAACTTACCTTGTGGGAGCTCTAATATCCCAAAGCCTGTTTGGTAACGTTTACGTTTTCAGTTTATATTTACAAAAATTTTATAAACTGATTTTTGTTTATTTTTAGAAAAACATAAACTACAAACGCGTTTGGTAATTGACAAACTGTTTAAAAAATTTTAAAAATATAAAAAATAGTGAGAAATGGCAAGTGGCGGCGGAAGACGGTGGTGGAAAGTGGTGACGGTGGGTGGTGGGTAGCGGGTGGTGGTGGGTGGTGGCCGGTGGGTGGTGGTGGTGGTGGGTGTGTGGGTGACGGTGGCGGGTGGTAGCGAGTGGGTTGTGGTGGTAGTGGCAGGTGGTGGGTGGTGGTGACAGGTGGGTGGTGAGTGGTGGTGGCAGGTGGTGATGGGGGGTGGGTGGTGGTGGCGGAAGACGGTGGTGAAAAATTGTGATGTTATTGGGGTTCAGTCAAATGTTTAGGTTTGTTACTCAAAAAGTGTTTGGAGTTTTCTATTTTGTTTTATTTATTTTTAATTTTTGTGTGCGGGTGCTCAAATTAGATGGGAAGAGGTTTAGACTCTTCCAAGTTACAGTGACAAGTTCCTGAACACAAAAGTTGGTCTCCTCCCAAATTTCTGGATTCACCTGCACAAATCTCTGTGATATTCATTATCCTTTTTTTTTTTTAATTTGTGTCATTATATTATTGTTTCTGGTTTTGGCACATGTTAAGATATTTAGATGAAAAGTGATTTATTATTTTGTTTTGCAGGGTGGCATACCTATTTTTGGATAGCTTTCATTCCTTTCATCGTGAGTTGTTCTAATATAATCTGTGTACTTGGTCATGCATTTTTTTCCTATCATAATTGTCTTCTCAATGTTTTATTTTACTCCTCAAAAAATTATGTTTAATGAATATGTCAATTTTTTTATATCTTGTGTTTGCTTGCTGTTTTATCTGAACTTGTATAAAATCCTTTGAATTTCAAGTTTCAATTCCCATAAGACGTATTTAAATTTGTGAAGAGCATGTGCTCCACCTGCACATTGTGATCTTTGAGTAGCTATTTTGTCCTGGGTGCATGTTAACGGTGGTGGAAAATGGTGGTGGGTGGTGGCTAGTGTTGGGTAGTAAAAAAAAAAAAATTCAAAACTTAAAACGGAAACACATTTTTTGTGTTTTCATTTTTTGGCCAAATTTATAAACTGAGACCACTGATTTATAAATCAAAAATTTTACCAAACAAGTTTTTATTTGAGTTTTTAAAATTTTTGTAAATATAAACAGAAAACTGAAAACGTAAGTGTTATCAAACGGCACCTTAGTTTTTTGATTTTTTTTATAAAAAAAACCTCAGCATTTATTAACTTTTCTCAACCCTCATGGCTTTTGGGTGATTTGGTGAAAACCCTCTCATAATTAAACTTTAATGCATTAAGGACCAGCATAAAAAAAATTCCTTGAAAAGTCCAACACATATGATTATTATCAAAATATTAAACTTTAATATAATATAACTTTTGATGTAGATATCAGTTTGTAATAAAATTAGTATTTTTAGAATTCTCACATCAAGATTTATCAAATAAGATTTATGTTGACTATGAAATTCTATTTTTAAAAAAAATTATTACCGTTGAAATTGATGTAAACAATAACAGTAACATGTTAATCTGTTTGACAGTTATTTTGTTTGATAATTACTCTGTTCGACAGTAACATGTTATTCTGTCTCACAGTAACATGTTACTTTGTCTGACAGTGACATATTATTCTGATTCACAGTAACATATATTACTCTGACAATATTGTTCAAGAAAAAAAAAAGATATTTTACTTTGTCCTTACTCAATTATGTATTTTCTCCTTAGGGTTTATGAAGCAAAATAAATTGGGTTGTCCTTTTTACTAAATAAGGGTCCAATAGAGGGGTTTCGGCTAAATTTTTCAAGCCTTTTTGACTTCTCTTATACCTACTGCCACACCTTTTTCAACTTCTCCCGTATACTAGGGTTAGTGAAGAGATTCTTAAATTATTTTTATAAAAAATCTAAAAAAAATAATTTGTATATTAAAAAAATATATAAAACAAATATAAATTCTTATTAAAAAATAATAGGTTATAATTGCAAAAAAAAAAAAAAATTACATTGTGCATTTCATTATAATGCTCAAAAAATATGTCAAGTGTTTGTGTAAAAGTTTGACACATGTCTATTCTCAAATTATCAAGTGAATATAAATAAAATCAAAGAACTCAAACCATTGAAACCTAATAAATATTAATTAATAAAATTCAACAATTGAAAGGTTTCAAACCACATATTTTTGTCTTCTCAAATGTTTTTTTTTTTTGGTTCATGCATTCATTTTAATATTGATGAAGAATTGAACATATGGAAGAGCGAGCAATATTAAAATTATATATTGAGATGTGATTGCTTTCTTTCTCTTTTCTTCTTTGGTGTGTTTGTGTGGCCTAAGAGCTCACCTAGGTTTTTTCCGTACTCATGGAATGTAATGTGAGTTTAACTTGTTTACACTTTGCACTCTGGAAAACAATTACTTATTTTCTTTTTAGTTTTAGCTTGTTTCCGTCCTTAGGTGATTCAATATTACCTAAGAAAAAGGTTGACTATGACTCTGAACACAGTCTGTTTCTCTTTTCAGGGTTTTGATGAGGAGATAATTGTAAGAAGGGCAATAGATACTGCTATAATTGGATATGGATCAACCAGAACAGACTCAACACCAGCTGCCGGTTGTGAGAGTTGTAGCAGGTTCAGGTCAAATGGCCTACGCTTCTCCACCCTACCATATGATGGCGTCAGGCTCATCCACTGTCGCTGTACATTCTCCAACTGAGCCTCCCGCCACCTTTTCTACTTCTCAGCACCAGCTTGCCTATCAACAAGCCCAGAACAACAGCAACTTCAAGTATTCTGGACCGACCAAATGCAAGAAATTGAGAGAACGACTGACTTCAAAAATCACAGCCTTCCACTTGCTCGTATCAAGAAAATAATGAAAGCTGATGAGGATGTTAGAATGATTTCAGCGGAGGCTCCAGTCATATTCGCAAAGGCATGTGAGATGTTCATGTTGGAGTTGACTTTGCGCTCTTGGATCAACACGGAAGAGAATAAAAGGAGGAGAGGACCCTTGAGAAAAACGATATTGCTGCTGCCATTTCAAGGACTGATGTCTTTGATTTCTTAGTTGACATTACACCAAGAGATGAATTGAAAGAAGAGGGACTTGGGGTCACCAAGGCCAGTATCCCTATGGTAGGTTCTCCAGCTGATTCTATTCCATTCTACTATGTAGCGCCACAGCATCCAGTGGGACCGACAGGAATGATTATGGGAAAGCCAGTTGATCAAGCATCACTGTGCGCTGGTCAACAACCTCAGCCCCCATGGCATTCATGCCATGGCCTCAGACTCATCAACAACAAACCCAGCAACAACAAAGTGAATAGAGGGAATGTGTTGGCTGTGATTGGCGGAGAAATATATCTCTACTTTGGCCTCTTTTGGTGCTTGGCTTGTAGCCACGTTTGTGCATTTGTTGCAAAAGTCAAAAATTGGCTTTTTTGTATTTAAAGACATTTGGGAAGTTGGTTTTCAGCCACTGGTAAAATTACAATTCTATCTCTCATGGGTCAAAATGTACTACATGGGTAAAGTTATAAATATTTTAAATTGATTGGGGATAATTTGGTCATTTTATTGTGATTTGATATCATAAACAAATATTAATAAAAAAAGCCAAAAATAATTTTTTACCTACTTCCCAAATTACTTGTCTAAAAAATCAAAAGCTTGATTAAAGGTTAAAAAATTACTTTTTACCATCTTCCCAAAACACCCTTTTATCTTATTTGTAGGAAGTGATAGTGGTAGTTCACTCTGTAATTGTGTTTTCAGAACCAAAGTGAAATGTTGTGGCAATTGTATCAAGTTTGTTTGTTTCTTTGTTTACTTTCCCGTGGCTTTAATGCCACAAAAAAGGATTTGATGATTTCCCCGTTATGCCATCCATCCATCAGGGGGGGGGGGGAAAAACCATTGTATGCTTGGTTTTGTTGGATACACGTATTGTGGTTTGCCACATTTAGTCCCATGATGGAGATGGTGATGCTCAGATGCTGCTGGAACTACTACGTTTGACAGGGTTGCAATTGCAATTGAACCAGGTTATGGTTGTGGACCAAGGTGGACTAGATATGGTGAAGTTTGGGGGAAAGCATCTCCACCGTTGCAACTGAACTAGGTTATGGGTGTGGACCAAGGTGCACTAGACATGGTGAAGTTTGGCATATAGTGGAAAGCATCACCACATAGCTACTTGCAGACGCACAATTGTGTGGCTTTTTCCCTCAATGGTATCCAGTCTCAGCAGTGCTTACTGTATTCAAAAAATATTTTCAAAAATACTCAAAATTTAATGTGTAGATTAAAATTTGAAATGTGTGATCTTCCACACACCAAGTTTACACCATAAATTCAGATTATGAGTACTTTTTTTTTTATTAATACGTAGCATTTCTAAAATTCAAATTGAAAAAAATAAAATAAAATTAGAAAATAATGTCCAGACTAGTCCTAACAAGAAGCTGCAATGATGGGCAAGCAGCAACCCCACAGTATTCTGTTCTTCCGGAAGGAAACAAGTATACTCTGCATACACATCCTTTCTTAAACTACACAAAAAAAAAAACCCCACAGTATTCTGTTCTTCCGGAAGGAAACAAGTATACTCTGCATACACATCTTTTCTTAATCTACAAAAAAAAAAAAGGTTCATACCTCTTCATTTAATTATTCTCCAAAGAATGTTAAAACAAAACAAAACAAAATTGGAACCGATCAAAATTACACAAGAAACAGCCTCAATGAATGCAGACAATTGGCATTCTGAAGAGGAAGGGCTACAAATTACGACCTTGCCATTTGAATAATTCTTGCGAGCTGCCTGCAGCTCACGCACCCCCATCCACTCACACTCGCACTTGAGAGTCAGTGGTAGAGTAAGAGTTTTTCAATCTCCCCACTATTCAGCAGCTCATCCTCTTTCTCTTTTTACTCCTTTTCTTCTTCAGTAGCCCTTTCTCTGCTAATGTCTTCAGTTTCTGCTCTTTCCGTGCTTTTGCTTTCTCCTCAAACCCATCATCCATCATCTTCATTGCTGCCACACGTCTGGCCTTGTAAACCTGTGAATTGCATGCAAAATCAAGAAAAATAGTTCTCCACAGGTTTAATGGAGCACAAACAGTTACAGGTACATGCACTGACGCATCCTGACCCCACTAGATATTTCTACTTTTATGCAGACAACTAAATGATGATAACAGCTACCATTCTGAGAAATATATCACTCTAACACGCTGCTCGAGTTCCATGGAAGCCTGTAAGCTGCAAATGAACCAAGCTGTTCATGAACAAACTCGGCTCGGCTCGTTTAAACGAGCCGAGCTCGAGCTCGCATAAACTCGGCTCGTTTATCATTATTTAAATTATATAATAAATATATTATTTATATTAAAATATATATATTAAATAATATAAATAATATTTTTTATTTAAACCAAACCAAACCAAGCCAAGCCTTAAGTCCCATCAAATGGGGTTGACTACATGAATTCTTCTTCTCCATGCGGCCCTATCAAAGGCCATTTCATTAGTCAAATTAAGTAGATCCACATCTCTATTTACAACGCTAACTACCGTTAATCTAAGCCTATCCCGTCCCCTGACACTTTCATCTACCGTTACAGTATCGCATCTCTTCACTACTGCTTCTATTGGTCTCCGTTAAATATGACCAAACCATCTCAGTCGATTCTCTCTCAACTTATTTTCTATCAATGCTACTTCTACTCATTCCCAAATACACTCATTCCTAATTATGTCTTGTCTAGTCTTGGCACACATCCACCTTAGCATTCTCGTCTCAACCACACTCATCTTATCTACATGTTGTTTCTTGTTTGCTCAACATTTTGTCTCATACAACATCGCTGGTCTAATAGCAGTTCTATAGAACTTACCTTTTAAGTCTAGTGGGTATTCGTTTATCGCACAGTACCCCAGACGCATTTCTCCACTTACACCATTTTGCCTTAATTCTATGGGCCACACCCGCATCAATCTCCCCCGTTGTTGTGATAATCGACCCTAAATAACGAAAATGTTCACTCTTAGGCAGTTTTTGATTCTCAATCTTCACTTCTCCTCTACTTTCATTGTTACTGTTACTAAATTTACACTCCATGTACTCTGTCTTAATTCTGCTTATTTGGAATCCTTTAGATTCAAGAGTTTTTCTCAAAATCTCCAACTTTGTATTAACTCCTTCTCTAGTCTCATCCACTAGCATTATATCGTTTGCAAAAAGCATACACTATGGCACATCATCCTGGATATTTCTTGTCAGCTCATCCATAACTAAAGCAAAAATATAAGAATTTAAGGTAGATCCTTGGTGTAACCCTACAGTGATAGGAAATTCATTTGTCTCTCCAGCAGGCGATCTAATAGTGGTTACCACTCCTTCATACATGTGCCTAATCACATCAATGTAACTTTTTGTCACCCTTTTTTTCGCTAACACCCACAACTTTATATCCCGGGATACTCTATCATATGCTTTCTCGAGCTGAGCTCAAACTCAGCAAAGCTCGACTCGACTCGGCTCGATTCGGTTCGGTTCGGTTTGTTTGCAGCCCTAGAAGCCTGAATGTAGAGAGTCAGTAGTTTTTCAATGTCTGAACTAGTGGCCCTTAGGTCCAAGTGGAAGCAGCAGGCATTTTAGTGCCAAATACTTGGCAAGGGCTTGAGCCTCATCAATAATCAATCCTATTCCCAACAAAAAAGAGTTGTGGTTTCCCTGTTCAGCATGATCAAATACTGAACTTTGGATCTGTTTTATTCATCAAGAAGGATTTGGGTGCAGGGAAACAATATCCCAACTAGACACATAGGATCCATCAGCTGAATATAATCTTCAGCAATTTTGTAGCATAAATTTGCATGGATACAGTACTCCATAAAACACAACTTTTTTTTTTTTCAATATGAAAATGATGGGAAAAAAATTAAACCACTCCAGTTATGCAGAGGCTGAAAATTTCACAAAAATACTAAATTTTGACATTTATTTGGTTGTCTAGTGAAGGAGATAGAAAATATTAAGTAAAGAAGGACATGGCAGTCATGAATTCAAACCACAAGGAGTACACTAATGGTTATTTCATTCCCCCACTCCCTCTTGAGGGCACCCTACGGCTTAGACCATATAATTACCTAGTGCATGTGGGACAAGGGGACAACATATACCCAGGGAGGGGGATTAGCAGGGTGAAGCCTCGGACAACCTCGCGAGCAAATGAAAAACAGGGTAAAATAAGCATATAATGATACTGCCTTCTTTCAAAAAGTAAAATTTGATGAAGGTGACAATAAAGTAACTCTAGACCCATTTATTAATCAGAAATAAAATAAAAAATCACTGCAAAAGCTTTATGCTGTTAAGGCACATCTAAAGTGATGAATGGCATTGTAAATGAAAGTAGTTAAACTAGCAACCAATAATTCAATGTAAACTTTACTGTTAAAATGATTAAATAAGTATATCCCAAAAGTCTTACCTTTGTAATGTCCGCAAGCACCTCATTCTCATTATATTCGAATTTGTCCAATTGTTTTCCAAGAACAGCTTCTATTTCATGGATAAGATCTACATCATTCTGCAAAACAAGCAACAGAGTGAGCAAATTGAATAAATAATTATAGTTCCTAATATTTCTGAACTAGATACACAACATGTCTAAAAGGAACTCTAGATGTATTATTATTATGCAATACTAGAGAAAGAAAGAGTCACCACATACTGGCACACTATTCAACTGATCATTCATTTTATTTCTCAATCATAGAATGACTGCATCATGTAGTATTTATTTCTGTTTGTTATGACATTGTCACAACAAATAAATTAACACCATTCCATGCAGGTAGTGACAACATAAAGGAGGCTACTCAAATATAATAATAAGTCATTTGCAAGTCAAATTATACAGTTGAATTTTACATACTGTTGCCATTTTTGATGCAGTAACAATTGGTAATACTGAAGCGCGCGCGCGCACACAAAAAAAAATTACAACTTCAAAATTACATCAAAGGGAATTTTACTTCTTACCTGGGAAACAAGGCTCACTGCCTGCTCTTGCAGTACGCCCCACACGATGAACATAGTCCCTCGGGTATCTACAGTAATAAATACATTTTACTGAAAGAAACATTAAACAAAAATTAAAAAGAACAAAGATTGGTTACAAATTATAACCTTGGGATGTCATAATTGATAACAAGATCAACTGTAGGAATATCCAAACCACGACTGGCAACATCAGTTGCAAGCAATACAGGAACTCGTCCAGATTTGAATCGATACAGTGCAGCAAGCTTCAGAGACTGGGATTTGAATGAATGCAATGCTGCAGCTTCCAAATCAAGCTCTTCAAGTAATAAACTTAGATGGTGACAACTCCTGCTCAAACAGCATAAAAATAAATGGTAATTTTCCAGGCCAACTAAATGAGTGTCAATAAAGAAAATATAAGCAAGTTGATGTAAGATGGCTAATCCATTGTCTCACTTTCTCTCTCTTTGCACCAAGAAAATTGTTTATTTACTTGCTACTTGATTAGGCAATCTTGAGAATATTCTTAGGTGCTTCTGATATTTCGAACCATATTACAATCGCATTTATGTTTGATAGAATTTGGTCTCATGTGGGTTTTGTGACATGGTGCAATAAAAAATGTTATCCGTCCCCAGCCAGTGGCAATGGTTTGGGTAGCAAGACTGAATAATTTATTATGTATTATCCTTATCTTGTATGCAAACCCACTCACACTGCAAGTCTGCAAGACTACACCAAGATGGGTAGCAAGACTGAACAATTTACTTTACAATACATACACAAAACAGTGAGTGCATAACCACTAAAGTTTTTTTTTTTTTTTTCCTTTTGTTTTTCCTTCATGTTTTACAATATTAACAAAATTGATTAGAAATTATTCTGGGTAGGTGTGACCAGTGTATGCAATGCAATGAAATCACAAACACTTTACTCAAAAAACTGGGAGAGACATGAAATAAGTTGTACCTGCACGTTGAAACAAAAATCATGACAGATCGAATACCCATGTTTTCCATTTTGGACAAAATGTGTAGTAGATAAAAAACCTTCACATTTTTAGGGACAAAAATGTACTGTCTTGAAGCCCTCATATGCCTCATAGAAGTATGCCTTGTTTGCAGAAAGCTCAAGTAGTGTTTGTAGGTCGCTCGTCATTGTTGCAGAAAATAACAAAGTATGCCGATTTTTAGGCAAGCACTGAAACACCACTCTCAATTCCTCTTCAAAGCCAACATCCAGAACTCTATCTGCTTCATCCAACACTAGGAACTAACCAAAACAATGAATGGTTAAATATGAGTTCATGGAATACATTGGTTAACAAATCAAGGGTATAGAAAAAGGAAGGATTAGAGTGAGTGTTTGTTCCATATATATCAAAAAGCTACCAAATTTTAACTCCAAAAAAAACAGAGTAAAGTGATTAACCTTGGATTTAGAGAAGACAGCAAAAATATCAGGATTCTGCTGAATAGGCACCTTAATCCTCCCGGGAGTGGCAATTACGACATGAGGGAGCTTTATCAGGGTCTGAGCCTGGTTAATCATGTCCATGCCGCCAACTACGACGGCGCATCGCAAGTTCAAGCAGGACCCTAGGGCACGAAATGGTCGGCCAGCTGGTAGGCGAGCTTGCGGGTGGGTGTGAAGACCAGTGCAAAGACTCCGTAAGGATCCTGGGCGAGGCGGCGGAGTATGGGAAGTGCAAAGGCGGCAGTTTTTCCACTGCCGGTCTCGGCAAGACCCAAGACGTCCTGCCCGGAGAGAATTCGGGGAATGCAGTGGTGTTGGACAGGGGTTGGTTTCTTCATCCCCACTTCTTTGCAGGTTTCGACTGCCCATTCGGCAAGACCCACGTCGCCGAAAGAGAGATGATTATGCTTACGGTTAGGGTTGGTGTTTGTTTCTCTTTCTTACTCTTTCGAGGAGCTGTGGGTGGTTAGCGTTAGGGTTCGGGTTCTTGGCGGGTGGTTGTTTAGGGGGTTTGATTTTCCGGGAAAATAATGGGAAATTCTCATCGATTAGGGTTTCTTCTTCATCCTCCATATTTTTGAGTTCCGAGGTTTATTTATGAATTTCCTCTCTCTGAATGAAGACCAATTCAAGTACGTACCGCTCTCTATTGTCTTTTTTTTGAGCCGTTAGTTGCGAAACCCTACACTACTGCATCGCTTGCAATTCATGTTAACATGGCTCTTTTGAGAGTGGATTAGTAGTCAAAATCAACTTTTAATTTATTTTAAATTACATCATTTTTTATATTGCTTACATATATATTTTCTTTTAAAAATTTAAAAAATTAACTTTTTAATTACTCTTTCGAAATAGACCTATATATTCTGTTGTGTTTGATAAGCGACTATTTTAAAAGTTTTTTTTGACTATTTTAATAAATTATTTTAATTTTTATGTTTGAAAAGTTGGATTAGATTTTTATTTGAATTGTTGTATTGAAAAATATGTTTGAAATGATATTTAAAGTGAAATGACAAATTTGTCCATAATTTCATTTTTTTCAAAATTAATCTAAAAAGATAAAATTGTCATTTACTCAATTGGGACTAGGCTATAATTACAAATATACCCACACTGCCGGTTGCTATTTTGTTTTTTTTTTTTTTAATCAATGGGGTAGGTTGATTTTTTTTTTAGGCTAAAAGGCTATTTTTCACTTTGAGGTTAAAATAGGCTCTACCCATAGTTCCCAAACACCCCCTCTATAAGTTCATTACCATCCCAAACACCCCCTCTATAAGTTCATTACCATCCCAAACACCCCCTCTATAAGTTCATTACCATCCCAAACACCCCCTCTATAAGTTCATTACCATCCCAAACACCCCCTCTATAAGTTCATTACCATCCCAAACACCCCCTCTATAAGTTCATTACCATCCCAAACACCCCCTCTATAAGTTCATTACCATCAAATATCATTTTACCTCTTTTAATTTTAAAATCATGTAGTACTTAAATTCTTCAATTATATAAAATATATTATGTTGTACAAATATATTCTTGTGAGACATGAGACTGGAGAGTAGTTTTAGGAGGAACTACATGTAGGAGGAGAGAAAAAAATTACATACTCGTGAGAGTATAAGTATGTTTATAGTGGTGTGTAAATAAAGTATGTTAATATTTTTTTTTTATTCCCTCAACTATGATTTTCTCTAATTTTTATAATTGTGGGTTCAAATATATATATATTTTTAAATTTAAAATAAAATAATATTCAATAATAACTTTTTAAAGTAAAATATAATTAACTTTAAACTTTAGGATAAATCATAAATATACTTCTAAAGTTTGTTTAAAGTATAGATTACTTCCTGTGATTTAGAAAATTACGAATACCCACTTGTCATAATTTTTTATTAATAAAATTAACTGAAAAAATAAAATTCATAATTGCTCTCCTATACAATAATAAAATTACCTAAATTATTAATTGAAACATATTTCTAATATTATTAAAAACTGTTTATTGACTTGATAATTTATTAATAAAATGAGTGATTGGTTATGAAATTAAAAACCTCAAAGGGTGAAATGTAATTTCCAGAACCACAAGGGGTGATTTGTATTTTAATCAGATCTCAGGGAATGTATTTATAATTTACCCTTTTCGTTAATGATGTGACACCATATTATAATACTTTTCAAAAAAAAAAATCACAAATGCATTTTTTTTAAAACAAAAAGAAACACAAAAACAAAAAAAAAAAACAAAAGAAACAAATTTGAAAAAAAGAAAAAATTGAATATACAAATAAAATAAAACAAAATGGAGAGACTATTTTCTCAAATTTCTGGCAACAACTCGACGACGTGTGTCAAAGGCCCATTTCACATGCAGACAACTTCATTGCTTAACTCCACTGCCAACTACCCCGCCTCAAGATGCTCATTCCGGAGAATGCTTCGAAGGTTCTTCCTCAAAATTTGTAGGATTCTCGAAGGAAATCATTCCTCGTCGGCCATCGAATGAGAAATACCAAGGCACCGCAAATCTTTCCATGTTTGTTGCCTGGCGCTTTAACTCTATGTTTTGCCTCTTCAAATAACTAATCTCCCGTCGCACGTCTTGATACATACGGTAGAATAGAGAGAGTTATGCTGTTAACTATTGCACCTAATTTATTCTACTTTGCAAACGGCGTGACAAATTGGAGACCATGGTCGTGGTCTCCACACAAGACTTCAATATGTAAGAGTTGGCATCTATGTCAGACCGTGCTTCCATTATTTGCTTGAATGACTGTTTACTATAATTTTTTTTTTCTAATTTTAAATGGTGATTGGCTTGTTCATATATTTATTGACAATAGAGATAGTGATAAATTTTCAGTTGACATTATAAAAAATATGACATGTTCCATAGATTTAACCCACACAGGTAGCTCAGTGATTAACAGTATTGAATGTGGTTTTCTAATAATAGATAATTTCTTGAGGTCTCTTGGTCCAATTTCATGAGGTGCAACACATTCGGACTTAATCACTGGTTGTATAAGATTTGAAGCACGTTTGGTATGTTAAAAATTGGAATGGAATGCCAACGTGTCACGCCCCACTTTTTATTACTCGAAGTCATTACCAAATTCATTAACTTAATTCAATTTCAAGGATAACATACGGAAAATAAACTCATACATTCAATCCGTAGAAGTGATTAACAATACTCTCATTCGTATGCAAAGTAAATATTACATGAACATACTTAATAAATTGCCCTTGGGCTTACATCACTTAAGATACAAGAAGAATGGTGTAACCCTTTTACAACAATGGCATTCTGCCAACATAACTGAGGCCCCTTGGCCAGTAAATAAGTAGATCCAAATCTTGCAGCTCAACCTGCTTAATACCTGAAAAAGATTCAACAACGTGGGATGAACATATAGTCCAGTAGGGAACTCAACATGATCCTCAACAATAACAACTTACAGATAGCTATGATCATGAACACTCATTCTCGTACTAGAATAGTAATGTGACCGTTTATACAAAATATATATGTATGAACTTTTCTCGAAAACAACCGTTTCATTCAACGCTACAAGTGGTTTGTCTTTCCTTTTTCCTTTCATTTATCCCCATTCCCAATCTTTCATAACATTAACAAATACTTAGGAAATAATCTCACCAAGCCCGATACCCTCTTCCATTTCCTATACATACTCAGATGTACCTTTTCAAACATGTTTATCTATAAAACATTCGTTCTTCTCCACACTTTCCAAAAGACAGAAAAAAGACATTTTGGTTCGTTTCCATTTCTATCATAACTATACATGCATAACTTTGTAAAAATATAAATTTACGACTCACCAACATGTATACAATCAACCAATGGAGCAACTCGGTCCTCCGAACTGTAACCAATCAAATCCATGATATTTTCAGTTACAACGAAACAACAACAATCCCATTTCACTCTACTAGCTATGTGCGTAGTAAGCCAACAATACACCCCACTCAACAACATTAACAACAAGCCAGTTTACCAGGTGCTAGCTGGAGGGGTATGGTACCTTCGATTATTAGCGCAGTCAGTTCTCCAGGCGCTAGCTGGAAGGTAACGGTACCTTTGATTATAAGCGTGGGGTATAACACCAACAATCACAGCACATCAAGGCATAACCGACATGTATAATGCATATACATAAACTATCAAGACACCAGCAATGTGTTAAAATATATGAACACATGACTATCTCCTTCCGAGCAAATATACATATATATAATGTATCTAGCACTTCATCACATACGATGTTCAATTAATCAATGGCACAATGCATACCCGACAATTCTACACAACCGTGTCATCCTCCACCGATAACCAAGGACAAAACCTCTAGATGTATATAGTTAGTACATCTATTAAAAGACTCAAATATCATGAATCACGAACCCAACAGCAATATTAACATGATAGTTAAAGATACAACTTCTACATGTGTGTTCAACACTCAAGATACCACAATCCAATTCTCAAACTTATTTCGAAAACACTTCCCTCATTTTCACAAAAACGATTCCATTTCCTTTTTGTTATCACAAAACCAACTCCACTAATCTTGTTTCCATAAAATCAATTCCCAAGCCATGGTTAATCCTTTAGGTATTAACACCCTTACCACACTCATTTGACAAAAGAGATTTACACACAATGGTCAACAAACCCCCATTATAATTTACTCAACCGAAATATAATTTAGGGCTTTTCCTCATTTAACTACAACATGCTAATTTATATTTATTTTAGCCAAGACAACAATCAATGAAGCCAACCCATTCTCTACACAACCAACCCTAGGTTTATTTCATGATTTGTAAACAAATCCAACGTGATACAATTTTCATGCAATACAAAAATTACCACATGTCTATCTGTAGACGGAGTATTGAAAAAGAACAAGGAGAATCCCTACCTCAAATGAAAAACTCAAATAGAGAAGATGATTTGAAATCAAAGTGCTCCAAATCCCAAATTTCTTGGATCACAACGAAGCCCTCGACGATCAACACACTTCTTACAAAGGCCCAAGGTGAGGAAAACACTCTAGCTAGATCAATCCTAAGAGAGAAGTTAGGTTTTAGAGTGAGGTGCTCTCCAATGGCTTTTCGGAAAAGTAAGAGAGAGAAAGGAAATCAAAAAGTGACTCAAAAAGCTGAATCTCGGTGTGTTATACAGATCGACCCGCTCGAGCGTCGAACTCCCTGCTCGAGCGTCACTCACAGATCCTCGCTCGAGCGTCCAATTCCCCGCTCGAGCGGTGGATGCACGCTCCCAGAACTTTTGCAGAACAGGTCCCCGCTCGAGCGTCCAACGCCCCGCTTGAGCGTCACACACAAACTCCCGCTCGAGCGTCAAGCCTCACGCTCGAGCGTCCAACACTACAGAGGAAAATACTGGGAAGGTGATTTTCCTGCTCGAGCGCCGAAACCCCCGCTCGAGCGGAGAGGCCAAAAACTGGGCAAAGATTCTAAGTTCTAAAACATAACCAACTTATTCCCAACAAGTCCAACACAACCCAAAACTCTAAGACAAAGAGTAAGGGATAGAAAAGAGGATAAGACAACAACAAACCTACGGAACCAAGTCCGGATTACAGTTCAATAACAACAGGGAATACCGGGATCGCTATAACGCCTATTTTAGTTTTGTATTATCTTCTCATCACCACCCGAACCACCAACTTAACTACCACCATGAGCATCACCATCACCACCACCTTTCAAACACCAAACCCACCTCTTTTACAAGCAAATTCCATTACTACTACCTTTAAACTCCACGACCACCATTATTGCGAGCGTCATCGCCGTCGCCGTCGCTAGACCGCAACCACCACCATCACCAACTCCGTTACCACCTAAAACTATGTTTCACATCATTTTATAAGTGAAGAAGAAGAAGAATGATGAAGATGGAGAAGAAAGAAACAAAAGATGAATGTTTTGAAATTTTCAAAATTAGTTTTCGGACAACTTTCGGCATACCAAAATCGCCCATTATACGAAGAAGTGAGAAAGCGAGGTAATGCAGGGCGAAGTAGAAAGTGAGGTGAGGAGAATGACGAAAGAATGAAGTAGAACCGTTAAGAATTGAGAAATATATGAAGTTCCAAAAATGGCTCGAAGAAAAGTCTTATTTTTTTATCAACTTTTAGAGCTCCAATAACATGTAAAAAAAGGAAGAACGAGAAGTGTGAGATGTGATATGAAAACTAGATCATGAGTTGAATTCAACGACGTAAAAATGAGGCGAAACGGAGTTATGAGGAAGGAGATAGTGTAGGGTTGGTCATTGGATATACCCCATACACGTAGGGGTTGGTCATTGGATCAAATCTTTCACATGGATGCGGGACCCATATACATGTGGGTTTGTGTGAATCTTACACTCATGTGAGAGATTTAGTAAAAAATTTGATGGATTATTAGAGGTTCATAGCATTTTTTACAAAATTATCTACATATAAGGGTGTAAGTGTGTTTGTGGTGGTGTACAAATGAAATACATATATTTTTTTCCCTTCTCCTGTAATTTCCTCTAATTTTTATAATTGTGAGTTTAAATATATATATATTTTTCAATTAAAAATAAAATAAAATAAAATAAAATAATATAATATTCAATAATAACTTTTAAAAGTAAAATGTAATTAAATTTAAATTTTAGGATAAATTACAAATATACCCCCTAAGATTTGTTTAAAATACAAATTGCTCATTGTAATTTAAAAAATTACGAATACCCCTGTTGGAAATTTTTTATTTGACAGAATTAATTGAAAAAATAAAATTCATAATTACTTTTTTATACAATAATAAAATTATCTAAATTATTAATGAAAACATATTTTTAATATCATGAATATATCATTAAAAACTGTCAATTGACTTGATAATTTATTAATAAAAAAAACAATTTTTTTTATAAAATTAAAAATCTCAGAAGATAGAATATAATTTTCAAAATTACAGAAGACGATTCATATTTTAATCAAACCTTAGGTCATATGCTTGTGATTTATTCTAAATTTTAATACTAATAGTACTAGTGCAATAAATATATACTCAATAACAATATTATTATTGTGACTAGTGAAGGGACAAAACCAACAAATTTATATTAAGTAATTGAGGAACTTGAAAAAATATGGTGAATTGTAATTGGTAAAAGATATAACCACTGACATTCTTAGATCAATCAATAATTTTTTTTTTTGTCACTTGTGAGCTCCTTAATTTTTAAAAATTTAACACAACTAATTTCTTCAATTATCCCATACATAGTCATTTTCCCCTATGTTTTGCATAAGTCATAATTTTCTAGTTTCATTAAAAGCTTTAATTTTTTGCATTTCTGAATTGAAGAGAAAAAACTAAAAACCACATAGAACTCAACTATGAACATACACTTGACCACGAGGTGAAAACCATGATTTAGAGTACTCACCCAAAAATGCTAATAGATACCCACAAAGCATTGTTTAATATCAGGATTGGGATGAAAAGTGTCTTAAAATAGGTGAATTTTTTTAAAAAAATAAAGTCCTAAATTACCACCATCCTGCTGCTCAAACTTTTAATATCCCCAGTTATTCTACAAATTTAACAGATATAGCTACCCTCAGTACAAACTTAAACCATCCCAATATCAATTATTTCCGCTCATTTTACATCCACTATCAAAACACCTCATGTCAAAAGAAGAAAATGTCACCAAAACTATTGACCAGATCCCAAGTCATTCAAAGGTCGATTCAGCCCAGAATAGACAGCCTTGCGGAAAAGAGGGTGCACATTCTCTGTGAATACCTCTGCATCGAGCTTCTCAATATGGGGCCATATCTGTCGAAAACATTATAAACCAATTAAAAGAAAAAGGACTAAAAAGGTTCAAACTAGGAATCAGGTGCAATTACTCTCATTCTAAAGAAATCTAGGATCTATCTGGGCATGAAGTAGAGGAAATTTCTGGAACAAATCTCATAAAGTTCAATTTTTGTTTCACCAGCAACAAAGCCATTCTAATTTTGGAGCAAAAATAAAATCCAACACCACTACTTTTGTCAACCAGCGTTAAATTTAACCTATATAGGCAGCTGTAAATTAATTCTCCTAGAGGTTTCCTGAAATGTCAGTAGGACAATGCATTGCATTTTATTTGCTGGTAAATTGTTCAAAATGGCAAATTGGTCTTTTAAATATAGGCCACTAAAGATGTATATACCCAATCATACGTGCAAATTGTGTAGAAACTGAGTCTCAAAATGAGAGAAGATTACATAAGAATTGAATGGCTAGAACCAATACTGTGGAGAAGTTCGAGAAGATAGTGAGGCAGAGCTACCATAAACCACACTTACCTCAGAAGCATACTGCCTTGAAAAGGCCTTCACGTAACCCAGTGTCGATAAACACCACTGCTCTTTTTCGCCAACATTAAAACCATTGGCCCGTTCTCCATTTGAATGGCTACCAATTTGGCCCAAAACCAACAAAAAGAAACAAAGACTATCAATACACCACTTGCAAAGATACAACTACTAGAAATGAGAAAGGATCGGTGGGGAACCTTTTCTTAGGTTTTCCATTCTCTTTGTCCAACTCCATTGCAGATGAGTCTTCAAGGTCAATTGCCATTTCATCCGCTTGGTGGGACTGGCGCAATGTTCCATCTCTAAATGCATCATGTATACGTTCCATCATAACAGTTGAGAAGTTTTTAAACAAGGAAAGGAACAATGCCTGTACATGCCAGTTAAAATGTCAATAAGCTATGGACTAAAGAAATTGGTGCAGGTTGATTTGTGCTTTACAAGCATGTGCAAGGCCAAGTCAGCAATTTCACTGCACAATCAAACAGGTGGACTTTGGAATGGATTCAACACAGAGGTTCCTTTCCCACTGGCCCCTTCCTTTCAGTAATTAAAAAGTTGACATCAACTAATTCATAACACATATCAAAACCCCCACTGGAGGGAATACTTCACAATAGGAGACATAACAAAGGAGGGCAAGGCCCAGGACTGCACACAAAATTTTAGTTATTTGACTTGATCCAGAAGCAAAAGCTTCACTCTCTCTACACCGACAAATGAAATATAAAAGGGCAAATTACACTAACTACCCTTGAGATATAGAGAAAATACAGTAAGTCCCACAACTTTAGCATAATTACACCGACCTCCCTTTTAGTAAAGCTACAGCATCCGGAACGAATGTAGATGGTCTGTAGACAGAGTGATAAACAAGGCAAAATATACATTTCAATACAGAAGAGATGTAATCATCATCTTTTCATCTATGTGACTAACGAATTATCGATTAAAAAAAGGGCCAAATATAATGGAATTAAAACCTTAAGGGAGCCCAAAATAATTATGCCAAATTTGGGAGACTCAGTGCATCTTCTGTCATCCTCAATGGTCTGTAGACAGAGTGATAAACAAGGCAAAATATACATTTCAATACAGAAGAGATGTAATCATCATTTTTTCATCTATGTGACTAACGAATTATCGATTAAAAAAAGGGCCAAATATAATGGAATTAAAACCTTAAGGGAGCCCAAAATAATTATGCCAAATTTGGGAGACTCAGTGCATCTTCTGTCATCCTTAAGGGAGGGTGTAATTTACCCAACATGAAATGATAAAGAAGACCGTGCTGACAAACAAATTCACACCAACAAAAAGCAAAAGAATGGAAAATTATAGCCACGATGGCAAGATTCTTATACAATAGATTCCGCATCTTGCATAAACCAAACCAAACCGAACCAAGCCTTAAGTCCCATCAAATGAGGTCGGTTACATGAATTCTTCTTCACTCAACTCTATCCAAGGTCATTTCGTTGGTCAAATTAAGGAGGTTCATATCTCTATTTATTACATTAGCCCACATCAATTTAGGTCTGCCCTTTCCCCTAACACTTCCATCTACCGTCACTGTATCGCATCTGGTCACTACTGCCTGCCTCTGTTAGTCTCCATTGTATATAACCAAACCATCTCAATCTATTTTCTCTCAACTTATCTTCCATCGATACTACTACTCATTCTCGAATATACTCATTCCTAACTCTATCTATTCTAATCTTGCCACACATCCACCTTAGCATACTTATTCAGCAACACTCATCTTATCTACATATTATTTCTTAATTGCCCAACATTTCGACCCATACAACATCGTTGGTCTAATAGTCATTCTATAGAACTTGCCGTTTAGTCTAGTGGGTAATCATTTATCGCACATTACCCCAGACGCACTACACCACTTAAGCTACCCCGCCTTAATTCTATGGATCACATCTGTTCTAATCTCCCCAGCCGTTGTAATAATCGATCATAAATAACGAAAATGTTTAGATTCAAGTGTTTCTTTCCAAGCCTCCAACTTTGTGTTAACTCCTCTAATTTCATCCACTAACACGATATCATCTACAAAAAACATATACCATGGCACAAAATCCTGAATATTTCTCGTCAACTCATCCAGAACTAAAGCAAAAAGATAAGGACTTAAAGTTGATCCTTGGTGTAACTCTATAATAATTGGAAATTCACTTGTCTCTTTAGCAGGCAATCTAATAGTTGTCCGCATCTTGCATATATTGCAAATATAAAGGAGGGCAAGGCCCAGGACTGCACACAAAATTTTAGTTATTTGACTTGATCCAGAAGCAAAAGCTTCACTCTCTCTACACCGACAAATGAAATATAAAAGGGCAAATTACACTGACTACCCTTGAGATATAGAGAAAATACAATAAGTCCCACAACTTTAGCATAATTACACCGACCTCCCTTTTATTAAAGCTAAAGCATCCGGAACGAATGTAGATGGTCTGTAGACAGAGTGATAAACAAAGCAAAATATACATTTCAATACAAAAGAGATGAAATCATCATTTTTTCATCTATGTGACTAACGAATTATTGATTAAAAAAAGGGCCAAATATAATGGAATTAAAACCTTAAGGGAGCCCAAAATAATTATGCCAAATTTGGGAGACTCAGTGCATCTTCTGTCATCCTTAAGGGAGGGTGTAATTTACCCAACATGAAATGATAAAGAAGACCGTGCTGACAAACAAATTCACACCAACAAAAAGCAAAAGAATGGAAAATTATAGCCACGATGGCAAAATTCTTATACAATAGATTCCGCATCTTGCATAAACCAAACCAAACCAAACCAAGCCTTAAGTCCCATCAAATGAGGTCGGCTACATGAATTCTTCTTCACTCAACTCTATCCAAAGTCATTTTGTTAGTCAAATTAAGAAGGTTCATATCTCTTTTTATTACACTAGCCCACATCAATTTAGGTCTGCCCTTTCCCCTAACACTTCCATCTACCATCACTGTATCGCATCTCTTCACTACTGCCTCTGTTGGTCTCCATTGTATATAACCAAACCATCTCAATCTATTTTCTCTCAACTTATCTTCCATCGATACTACTACCCATTCTCGAATATACTCATTCCTAACTCTATCTATTCTAATCTTGCCACACATCCACCTTAGCATTCTTATCTCAGCAACACTCATCTTATTTACATTTTATTTCTTAATTGCCCAACATTTCGACCCATACAACATCGTTGGTCTAATAGTCATTCTATAGAACTTGCCGTTTAGTCTAGTGGGTAATCATTTATCGCACATTACCCCAGACGCACTACACCACTTAAGCTACCCCGCCTTAATTCTATGGATCACATCTGTTCTAATCTCCCCAGCCGTTGTAATAATCGATCTTAAATAACGAAAATGTTTAGATTCAAGTGTTTCTTTCCAAGTCTCCAACTTAGTGTTAACTCCTCTAATTTCATCCACTAACACGATATCATCTGCAAAAAACATATACTATGGCACAAAATCCTGAATATTTCTCGTCAACTCATCCATAACTAAAGCAAAAAAATAAGGACTTAAGGTTGATCCTTGGTGTAACTCTATAGTAATTGGAAATTCACTAGTCTCTTTAGCAGGCAATCTAATAGTTGTCCGCATCTTGCATATATTGCGAATATGAAACGCACTTCTTCTATGAAACAGTATGACATCGTAACAAGAAGTAGTTGAATAGTTTTTTTTTTTTTTTTTTTTTTTCTTTGTAAAAAAGTTTTTTTCTTTGTAAAAAAGAATGACAATGTGTACATAACATTTGTAAAAGGTACCTCATTTTCTTCAAGGGCTCGAGCAAGCAAAGCCTCCTTCGCCTCCAAAGATTCACAAACAGATACCTCCGCCTCTTTTGTTTTTTCTGCATTAGCTTTCAAACGCTTTAATCTCGCAGGGTTTTCACCCAGAACAGGCTCACCATCTACAAGCGTAAGCTTTGCCTCAGCGCCCTCCAACTCAGCTTTGGCTTTAGTTGCAGCTTCCTCAGCTGACACAACACTGTTCTTGAGGACTGAAATCTCTTTTCTTAGATCAGAAATACGATTGTATGTCTTATTAACAGCATTTCTAAGAATCTGCAAAGCATGAACAAAGGGCAAAAATGTTTACAACCAGTCAAAAAGGTATCTGTTTTAATTTTTTTAATTTAAAAAAAAAAAAATTATATAGAGAACAAATCACATACATCTTGAAAGATAACAGAAACAACATAATTCTTTCCCATTTGATTTGGGATAGCACAAAACAGAAAAATTGTCCAGCTCAGGTGGTATATTAATAATAGCTATGATAACATCCAACTAAACATCATATTGGTATCACAAGTGATTGTATGAATAATTCTTGGACAGTAAAAAGTGAGTATGCGAAGGAAGAACAGATAACTACTACCACAAGGAACCAGAAGTGAAAAGGTTGACCCAATGAAGATCACGAAAAATACAAATCCTGATTATGTGGTCACAGTGAAGGAGACGGGAATGGCCAAACATATGAATTGTGATACTGGGAATGACCTTTTCATATATTATGCAGCCCTTGAGCCCTATGGAAGATTTTCTCTGATGATGCTTCCTTCACTTTGTGCAGATCATACGGAAGGTGAAGCAGCCATAAATTTGTAGTGTACTGTTTATCAAATATTTCCAAACATGATGCCGAGGGTAGTAATTGCTGTTGGGAAATTGGAAATTGTTAACTTGTATATAATTGAAGGGGTCAAACACTAGACTTTCCATGCAACTCTAATGAAGCAAATACATTGTTTCCTAATCTTCCATCAGGCTATGTGTTCTCCCCCATTTTCAACAATAGGTTTGCTATAACCAAAAATATCAATTGCTCATCCAGAATATGACATCAAATCCACGTCAGATAAAAATAGGAATTTTGCACGAACAAAGAAAAAAGAAATGATCAAGAATTCTGTGGAAAAGAGAATTCACTATATAGCAGATGATGCAGTTGTGTACCTCCCATGGATGGTCAGTGGTGTGAAACTGCTCAATGTTTGCTGGAGAGAAGACCCATCTCACAATGGCCAAATTAGATATAAGCCGATAACCCATCATTCGATCAATGGCTATAGCTGTCATTTGGGCACTGTTCTTCCAATAAGAGCTCACTTCAGCTATCAGCATCACTTGCTTGTCCTGATCAGTACAAATCCTTGCAATCACTTGGCCATACCGCTCCAAGACAGTGATCAAATGAGTAAAGCTTTTTGAACCAATGTCAAGAAGGGTCTGAACAATCACACTGAGCGTAATTTCAAAACCATGAGCCGGCATTACATTTTCTTCCATCCATGAAATAACTTCACGGATAGTTTGCCTTGCTTTCACCATGCCACTGAGTTCCACAGAAAGTGCATGTTCAGTTCCATCTTCGCCACTGTATTTGAAGTTTGGTCCACCCTTTGGAGGAAGCAACTCCTCTAAAGCAGGGGCATTCTCAATGCTCTATGCAGACAAAATACAATGAAAAAAAATATCAAAACTCTTCTATGCCGAATGCAGGTGAGAAGCATACTATTTTAGAATTAAGGAAACATGCTGTGTTTGGTATAGCTTTCAAATTATAATTCTACCCCTACATTCCAATGTTATATTTGGTTGAAGTTTTCAAAAATTAATTCCAACGCCACATTTGAAAACACATTCCAATGCATGTTTAGTAGTGTGAGTTTTTGATTTTTGAATTTGCGCTTTGGGTGGTCCCCCCGGACATCCTCGGATGTCTGGCCAGTTGACCGGAATAGAGTTTAGTTTTTTTTTTTTTTTTTTTATTTTTATTTTTTTTTTTTGCACACATGAAATAGGATGAGGGAAAGATTTTGTGATTATTTGAAAAAAAAAAAAAAATTTGTTTTTGATATTTTTTAAATATAGAAATTATTATTTTTAGACCAAAATGCAATTTTTTTTTTTGAATTGAATTTTAAAAGGAATTTGGTTATGAATTTTGAACAAAATTTTCAATAGAGTTTTGAGTTGTGTGTGTGGTTATGAATTATAAGTTTTTAAATTAAATTTTGAAAACTCTTTTCAAAACTCATAACTAAACAACTTTTCTCTTTTCAAATCATAATTCCAAAACTCACAAACTCAAAATACAACTCTATTCTCAAATCATAATTCTAAAACTCTACCAAACACTATCTAAAATTTTTCCTCTTCCTTCCACTTTCCCCTAGTTGAAGACAAGGCAGATACATGAACGTTTCCATTCAAGTAAAATTCAACTTCCATAATTGCACTGCAGTGCAAAATGATCACTACAGGGTACTTAGTGTAAGTTCAACACAACTAATTACCCATCCCCTTCTGTCCAAAAATGAAACCATCTAATGACAATTTGTACAAGTCCACCTGAGGCTTCAAAGTTAAAATTTGACAATACAGCATGTAACTATTATATCGAATGGAATCTAATATCCAATCAGTATCATGAAATTTATAACATGCAGAAAATATGAAGTACTTGTTGCAGTACTTGTTTTTTGGCAATTGAACCACATGTTGCAGCAATTGATTCATATGAAGAAAAAGGAGAAGGCCAAACAATTTTTAATTTACCACCTGACGTGGCACATCCACAACCACAACCACAAATGTAAAGGGTGAGCACCATTAATATTCAACAGTTGTGGATATGAACAAAATGTGGTAGAAAATATGGTCAACTGTAGCATTATTGACAAGGAAATTGAGGCCCTTGCCAACATCTAGATTACTAAATGCTCTTTTTCATGTCAAACCCCGCAAAATCTCCCACTCTATTATGTCACCCAGTCACAATATTCAAATCTAATTTCTGAAGAAAATTGAATAAGCCGCCATCAATGTATTAGCAGTTCGGCATACTTTACTACCTGCTTAACTTTGTCCCAATATGACAAACGGACTTCTCTCTCCAAGACCTCCTGAACAAAAACACGTTGTGGTGCCCATTTTGGAAGGTCTAAGACATAAGCCCATTCTTCCCATGGCCAAATGAATTGGAAGTTTGATCTGCAAAACCAAGAAGCCACCAACAAATTTAACAAATAAAAAATCAAGAAGGCATTATTCAAAAATGACTGAAGGCAAACAATTGCAGGAGAAAAAATTGTTCTATATGCACACAGTACAAAAGGATGAAGACAAGACATGGCAAATTCATCAATCTTAGAACATTTACAAATTGACAAATGCATGCAATGGCAATTTTCTAAAGATCCCCAAAACTTTCCCTCTATACCGTACACCTCATCAAATGAAAAAAATAAAACTAAGGGCCCGTTTGGTTCAGTTTTAGAATTATGATTTGAGAGTGGAGTTGTGTTTTGAGTTTTTGAATCATGATTTAAAAAGAAAAAAATTGTTTGGTTATGAGTTTTGAAAATAATTTTGGGATGATTTGTAATTTTTTTTATTTCTTTTTTGATTGATTGATGTATAGGATGTGAGAAAATGTGAGAGGAGAGAGGTGAGATGAGAGAGGAGAGAGAAAAAGTGATTGATTAATTGATTAATAATAATAATATTAAAAAAAGAGAAGAGGGGAGTTTTGAAAGTAATTTTGAGTTGTATTTTAAAAATTTGTTTGGTTATGAGTTTTGATACGAATCATGATTTAAAAATAATTGAGTTTTGAAAAGTAAACCAAACGGTACCTAAAACTATCCCTGGAGAATTGCCAATATATTTGAAGATTGAACACTATTTCGAAGATTTTTTTTTCTCATTTTCAACTGCATGTATGCTGTGTATTCCATATTAAAATCATTCTACGATTCTCTCTGAAAACATTCCCAACAGTTTCCCAATTAGATACAAAAACAGTCCATCAATAATGGAATCATGGATTTAAATTACTATATTGAACCAAATTTCACGAACTAGATGCCTTAATCCACCTTTTCATTTAAAGTGTAACCAAAAGAACATTCCAAGGCCTATAAGGTGCCATTATGCTTAAGAGCATCAGTTAAATTCAACATCATCAAAAACAGGAAAATATTTATTAGCCTGAAATCAAATTGTATAAGCATGGATGCCAAAATTTAAGCCTGAACTTACAGATGGTGAGAGAACCAAAGGATGAGGCGTGTTCGGTATTCCATATCTAAATCAGCTATTTTATCAAAAAGAGCACGTACAGCACCAGCAACAACAGCTGGAAAGGCCCCTGGAAGAGCCTAAAATGAAACCTTACAGTCAGAAGCTTTGCAAATGCAAGAAAACTCACCAATCTACAGAACCGCATTCTTGAAGCCTCAATAGTATATCCACCGGAACCAAAAGATAACATTTAATCAAATGAACAGATTCCAATACCTTACAGAGGTCAATAATAACCAATGTGTAATACATTGGCTTGAACGGGGGGTGAGGCAACAAGAGTAGCTGCAGGGGAAAAAAGAAAAAAGTGGGTGTTTCTTGTCAATAGAGAAAACCAATCTAATTGAAATAAGGAAATTTTTTAACAAACATAGATTTTAACTAGCAAAAGAACCATGATGATAATATTATTATACCCTTTGTATACAAGTCAAACTATGCTAGTAGCTTTTTTACTTGCCCAACTCGTGCACATACAGATGATATGCATTCATGCTGGAATGTCTGTATGTATTTGTATAGTTATACAATTCATGCCTGAATGTCTGCATGAATCTGTTAAACTTTTCATGGAGTATTATTTATCTCATGGTGATAATATTTGGAACTCTCTGATTCTGACATTGTCTCATTATATGGTGATCCAATAAATGACCCTTTTAGTGATAAACAACACCTCAAAACACTTCTTTTATTGCATTACTCCAAACTAATGCCATGCTCATTTCAAACCGTTCTCTTCACCCACTGGTGGTTTTTTAGATCTCCAACAAGTCCCAAAACCCCAGTTCAAAGTTACTGCAACTCTTGCCTGTGATACATCTCAAAAGCCTCCCAGGCCATTTCAGAACACCATAGACCAGTAAAAATGGACCTCCCCACTGCCCCCCTAATGAGAATTATCATATCATCCGTGATACACGTCAAACTCCATTAGAGACTTATATTTTCTAAACTCAATTACAGATTCTAATTTTATGAACTCCTGCACATATGAATTCACATAGGAATGTCTGTACATATGTACACATTCCTGCATGCATAAGTGTTTATATGTATGCATGTATGAAGTCTACAACCAGTGTTATTTGTCACAAATGACATAACGGGAGACCTCACTTATTGTAACTTAGTCTCACAGAAGGCTATCCAATCATGGCCCTTTTTTTTGGTGATAAAACTTTACAATACTTCTTTCTCGGTAGACTACGTAGAAAAATCGCTTTAATCGATTCATCAAACATATGCCATTTTCATTTTAAACCTTTTTCTTCACCCACCTGTCGATTTCCAGGTCCAACAAATCCTTTACCACAATTCAAATGCCAATTATACCACTTGTTTTTTTGGTTCTGTGCACTTACTGTTCTTTATAGTTTATAGTTGAAATCCATCTCTAAAAAGTCCGTAGGGCATCCTCATGGAAAACAATTTGACCATCATGATCATTGTATTTGGAAAACCACCATATCCACAAAGTGGTGTTGTTGGAATTGTCATATCATGTGATGATGACTTCAATCTAGTGGATTCAGGATGACAGCCAACTGAAGAGGCCACCTTTCCAGCATATAAGCATTCCCCCATTGTATGTAATTATCCTTCATTTTTCCAATCTTGTTTGCATACAGTCTTTCTTACTTTTTGGAGCAGATATCCACCACCTACTGGCATTTTCCTCTCCTAGCTTTTCCACATCACAAAAAAAACGAAAAAAGAAAGAAAAAAAAAGACCAACAGTTTGACAAAAGACTTCTTCCCGTTATCCCAAAAGATAAATTTAGGCTCACTTCTTCAAATCAATTTAAATAAAGGAGAGTCATTGTATACAAATTGAAATCAATCAATAATACATACAATTTATTCTCTCTCTATTTCTCTTTATACATTAAATTTTTACATATCATGTGATGATGACTTCAATCTAGTGGATTCAGGATGACAGCCAACTGAAGAGGCCACCTTTCCAGCATATAAGCATTCCCCCATTGTATGTAATTATCCTTCATTTTTCCAATCTTGTTTGCATACAGTCTTTCTTACTTTTTGGAGCAGATATCCACCACCTACTGGTATTTTCCTCTCCTAGCTTTTCCACATCACCAAAAAAAAAAAAAAAAAAAAAAAAAAAAAAAAAAAAAAAAAACCAATAGTTTGACAAAAGACTTCTTCCCGTTATCCCAAAAGATAAATGTAGGCTCACTTCTTCAAATCAATTTAAATAAAAAAGAATTTACTGATCTCATCTAACTAACTTCTGACACCATGATTCCTCAATATCCATACAGAAGGAAAGTCATTTTAATAAAATTGGGGAAAAAAATAATAATAAGACAATTGTGATTACACATCACACATATGAAAAATATCCAAATGTGGCATACTTCTCACATAGACAAACTATATCATATTTATGTATACATAAAAACCGAGCAAAAACTAATTATGAACTTGAATAAAAACAACTTAGCCACTCAATATTATTTAAGAAACAGAAATGGAGCAAACATCATTTTTTACCTGAGAGAATATGGTCTCAGCCATGAGATATTCATATCGGAAAGGAACAGGTAGCCCAACCATGCAGGAAGCACATTCCTTTCGACTAGCTTTGCATGAACGCGAAACAACAAAAAAAGAATAATGAGGTTGAAAAAATCTCAGCACTAACATTGCATAATTTTGATAAACAAATGTATTTGACTATAAAATATTGAAAATTGGTAAGAAACATGAGGACCACAACAGCAAATCAAGTATGGTGCACAATATCTCTCTCTGCTTGGTATTCTCTCATGCAAATTAGACTGTTTCTCTTTGCTAGATGAGTTGTGTTTGAAGGGTAAGGAATCTAGGAAGCACGGATACGAGATACGGTGATACGGATCTGAAAAAGTAAGATACGGGTACAGTAGGGATACATTTGTAAAAAAATATATTTTTATAATTTTTATAATGTAATATGCATGAAAATAAAACTTAAAGCAAATTAATAAATAAAGAGACGGGTTCCTATTAAATAAAGAAATACTAACATTAAAGTTCCTAAAATTAAAAATTTGGTAAAGAAATACTTACATTAAAATAGTGTAGGGGAAAAAAAATTGGAAAAAAAAAAAAAAAAGAAGGGGCAAAAAAAAGAAGAAGAACGAGAGTGGAGAGTATTGACCATTGAAAAAAATATAATTATAAAATAATAAAAAAATTGGAAAAAAAATTATATACTTATTTGGTATATTAAAATATAAAAAATAATAATTAGAAAAAAAATTGGATACTATTTGGCGTATCCCTCGCATATCTTGCCGTATCCCTCAAGTATCCTTCGTGCCTCCCTATGTATCCGAAATTAAAAAAAATAAAAAATCGGATACTTATTTATAGTATCCGATACATATTCCGCGGTATCGGACGTGTATTCGTATTCTCGTACAGCACCTATTTTGGAGTATCTGTGCTTCATAGGAAGGAATAGAAGATATTATTGAAAATGAAGAAAGCATGATTTTGTGATTCAAAGGAGCAATGCTTGTATCTATTAAAAAAATCAAGGGCAAATTACATATACCCCCCCGAGGTTTGGCTAAATTACAAATACCCCCTGAGGTTTGAGAAATTACAAATTTCCCCCTGAATGTTATATTTGCATAAGAAATTAGGGGATAATTTGTTATGAAATATAAACCTTAGGGGGCAAATTGTTATGAAAATACAAACCTCAGGGGGCGGGATGTAATTTCCGAAACCTCAGGGGGGCATCTGTAATTTAGCCAAACCTCGAGGGGTGTATATGTAATTTGCCCTTATTTATAAATTAAGGGATTGTTTGGATGTTCTAAATAAGTACACTTTTGTCTTTTTGACTAAAAAATTAAAAAAAAAAAATGATTGTTTAAGTTAACTTTTTGATTTTTTACACAGTGAAGGAAAAAAAATGTGGAAAAAAAATTAAATAAAGTAGCCTAGGGGATAGGAAAAAAAAAAAAGAAGAGAAGAAGAACGAGAGCGGAGAGTATTGACCATTGAAAAAAATATAATTATAAAATAATAAAAAAATTGGAAAAAAAATTATATACTTATTTGGTATATTAAAATATAAAAAATAATAATTAGAAAAAAAATTGGATACTATTTGGCGTATCCCTCGCATATCTTGCCGTATCCCTCAAGTATCCTTCGTGCCTCCCTATGTATCCGAAATTAAAAAAAATAAAAAATCGGATACTTATTTATAGTATCCGATACATATTCCGCGGTATCGGACGTGTATTCGTATTCTCGTACAGCACCTATTTTGGAGTATCTGTGCTTCATAGGAAGGAATAAAAGATATTATTGAAAATGAAGAAAGCATGATTTTGTGATTCAAAGGAGCAATGCTTGTATCTATTAAAAAAATCAAAAATAAAATTGGCAACTTCAACTCCATTAACCACTACTTATGAGTCTCGGGGCTAGGGAGATTTCCTTTTTTTTTAAATCTTCTTTCGTTGACTTTTTGGGAGTGACAGAAGATCTATAGGAGGGTATAGTTTTGCCTTTCCATTTTGAAGTATACATTGTTTGTTTGTACAGGGTTCTGCCTCCTTTTCTGCGGCACCTTAATGAAATTGCTTTACTTATCAACAAAAATACACATGTAAAATACACACAACGAACATCCCCAAAATTTATACCCAAGATCAACATGAAATAAGTCCCCATTGCCGGGGGAAAACCACCCAAATTAAGTTTCAACATTTTCCATAAGACCTCCCTCAAAAAGACATTAACACACTACACATTAAGTTTTGGAATCTATTCATGCTTGGAATTGCATCCTCATTAGGTGTCTCTGTAGTAATCCTTGACAAAGATTAAACTGTAAGTAAACAATATTTCTACTTTCTAGGCTATTTGAATCATTTATCTACCCAAAACAAACTAGAAATAATATTAACCTACTAGTGCAATAACTCAATGAAGTTAATAAGGCATAAATGATGATGCTGATATTGAGCTAAAATCATAACGATAATGAGTCAGTGACGAGTACAAACCAGCCATTCAAGAACAAAAGCACATCCAGCAAATACTCTTCCACAACAAAGCGATCTATAGGTTGCAGATCCTGTCATACATGGGGGGAAAAAAGAAAAGGAAAAAAGAAGAGGAGGTGAATAAGGACAACAATAAAATCCTTGCAAAGTGAAGATTTATCCCTATTAAAGAAAATAACAAAAAGTCATGCCAAAGATTCCACTACTTCAAAGAAATACTATAGAGGTCACTCCAATCAAAACATTTCTGCATACACAGATTTAGTAAGGTAATAACATTACAAAAGCTTGTCCTAATTGCCATAATAGTTAATAGAAGAGACACACATCACACATAATACCTTCCATTCACGCCTGACACTCCTAGGGTGGGTGGAGTTGGGATTGTCACAAGAGTCTGCCCAAAAATTTATTAAATGTATACAAAGAACATTTATTAAATGTATACAAAGAAAAGAGCTATCTTATATCCTATTAGATGTTCGGCATGTGGTGTCAATCTTCATTAGCATTCACAAAATATATTTCAGATTTTAGTCAACAAAATGCAATATTGTATTATTGGTAAAGATGATGAGAGCAATCACTACATCACTAAAACATAATACATTTTTTTTTTTTGATAAATCACTAAAACATAATACATGATTATAAACTATGCACTATGGAAACATTCATTAAATCCGACAAAAGTTAATTACTATAATATGCAAAAAAGAATAACTAGCACAAGTATTGACATGCATTAAACACACAACTTCCGTGGCCCTCCGGTATGAGGGGGAAAAAAATACAGTATCATGTCCAGGAACTTAGTTATTCACAGCATCACTTTTCCCTTGACCCCACAAGAGGGTTTGGGAAGGCGAACGCATAGCAAACAGAAAAACAAGTAAATACAAGAAAATACAAAAATAGGAATAGAAGCACCAATGCACAAGATTATATCTTAAACTAATACACTACCTCAGTTTTATTTGCAGGAAATATGTTGAGCCTGCGTATCCTCTGAGGATATTTCAACTCAGCCTCATGCTTTTGTTTGCCGCAGGTGATAGCAGAGAGTACTGCAGGTGGATCTGGTTGCTCAGGGCAATTAATTGGCTCCAAATCATGAGCTTTTCCAGCCACCAGCTGTGCTTCAAATGAAAGGTGTGGCCTGGGAACTAGAACAAAAAAAGGTTGCACAAAATCAGGCAACAGAAACAAAACCAAGTAATAACCATAATTTTAATGTAAAATCTAGAAGGTCAAACTCATTGTACAGCAGATAAAGTGTAGTACAATGCAAGAAATAGATATAAGCCACAATTGAATAGTTCAGAACTACAAATATGTGTTGAAAGACAACAATTTTACACATCTGGTTGCACCATCCCATGGCAAACTATATATACTTTCCAATTTCAAGCAAACTCTCAATTAAGGCAAGAAACAACATTTTCCTACATGTTAACTCTTTTCTAAGTTTTCATCCAAACTACCTTGTCCCTTTGGCTTGAAATATTCTGATTCATACTGTTCAAATCAACCACATAAAGGAAAAAGGTTGGAAATGAATAGCATTGTGCCAAAGAACTAAAAGAAAAATAGTATTAAAAAGGGGGAAAAGAAAAAACACAGGCATAACTGGATCCCTATCTTCCTCAAAATCTTTGCTCAAACTGAGTTATTTTCACTTCATGATTATTGTTCATCCCATCAAAAGGTAATCTATGTGGCTGACCTGTCTATTCATCACCTTTCAAGGATGCGGTAAACGATGAAGTTTTCCATCCGCAAACCTAAATAAAGGGGATGAGATCATGAGAGTACATCAACTAAAGTTCTTCCTCAACTACATCACATGAAACAATAAATAGAAGCGCGAGAAAGTTCTAAACCACTTCAAGTTCTTTTTGCTCATTAAGTTTTCAATGATCAACACAGAAAGTGCATGAAATGTCCATACACAATTCTCATTTCATAACAAGAAACTTCTCTAGAAAGTTCTACACCACTTCGAGTTCTTTTGCTCATTAAGTTTTCAATGATCAACACAGAAATTGCATGAAATCAAAGCATACAATTCTGAATAAAATTGCACAGACAAATTTGTATGATTAATGCAGAGAACAATCAAAGAGAGGAATAAAGTTGACAGAATAAGGTGAACGTAAGAATACCACTCTCAAGTTTCCATCCATTGCTGGACAGATCTTGGATCCGACCCCATAAATCTTCTAAGAAATCCTGAAATAAAATTATAATGGCAAAAGTTAAAAGTGGAGAATCTGCAGCCATTATTTATTCCAACAAAACGACAGCCTTATACTTGATAATTTTATGCATAAACTTGTCAGCCAAAAACCTCGAACTAGCCCTGATAAATCAAACTTACCCTGACTCAGACCAAAATGCCGATTATCTCATATTACAACCTCTACCACTCAATCTCAACAATATTTCGGTTTCTTACCAGAAAAAGGATAAGCAAATTTGCAGCATCCAATATTCATCAAATGACAGAGAACTACTATAAGGAAATAATACCTTTTCATCAAGAGCTTTCTCAGTGTAATCAACATCCTCAAAAATAGCGAAACCAATATCAGAAGTATGCCTTCTAATTCTTAAATAAGCTTCAACGCCAACCATAACTCTCTCAATCTCCTCAGGAACTTGCTGTAAATATATTAGAAAAAGAAAAATAAAATTTGTTGTCTTTTAGATCTACAAAAGAAGGTAAGAGCAACAAACATTAGTATATTTTAACCTAAAAACCTAAATAAGGGTTTAAAAGTTTATTTGGCGGGAAGCAAAAAAAGGGTCTAGCAATTTGGACAGGATACCAAATTGCACAAAACATTACAAACAACGAATCCTCTTACTCCCTATTTTGACATAAATGCATTGCAATATGAATTTTGTCCCATCAATTGTATCGTGGAGGCAGTGAATTGAATCTAATCATATGGGTAAAATCACTAGTCCAAAGATTTTATCAATTATGCAACTATTTAATAGTCACTTTAGTTCTAAATATATTAGAAAGCAAATGATTCCAGTTAATTTCGTTAAAAAAATTTATGAACCAAAAACTCAGAAGAAAAATAAGCAGAACAAAGAGGAAGGAAGGAGGTAGAAACCATAATAAATAAATGATAGTTTCTTTTTTTTTCTTAAGGAGGAACCCCTTGACCACACCTTCGGTGAGACCCCGGATAAAACCACGGAATGTGTAACCACCTGCTAACCTCACATAATGAATAAATGATAGATACCTCGACAAGTTCAGCTCCTCCCCAAGGGAGACAGGATAGAATGCAAGTTATGTAGAAGTCAGCACATGCTTGCCAAGAGGGATTTCCTCTTTCTTCATCCACCGTTGTTGCTGCGGATGATAATAGTGTCTCATAGACAACCACTAAAGAACTTGGTTGGAGGACTTTGCTGCACATCTACAGGCAACAAAACGGCAAAATTAACATTAGAGAACATCAAAGCAACAACTATACGATCTAAAAGCAATATATTATTTTATTATTTGAAGCTTTGATAGTTAATAGTAATAAACATCAATATTTTGATGATGATGACTCAAAAAAGAAATATTAGGGACCTTGGTATGCATGACTAAGCCAAAAACCATACTAGACACCCTATAGGATTGCCAATTAGTAAGAACAGTAAAGGTGGTCACTAGAACTTCATCTGGAAATAGGGCGTAGAGTGAAAGATAAAGAATTGTAAACCAAACTAAATAAAGAAAAAGAATAAGAAACATCCTGAGATTCGTGAACAACCAGCTTTTCCCTCAATTTGCAAAAGGGAAGGAAAGGAGGTTAGAATGGTAGTATAAGCTATGATTGCCTACTAAATCTCACCATCTTACTTAAATCAAAATTTTGTAGATGGATGGTCCTCCATTACTGTCCCCGTTACTATATCCCTGTATTTCCATTTCAAATAAATGGGAGAACAATAAAGATTTATAATACATGAATTCTTTATTCAACAAATCCAACTGCAGTGTCAATGTTCACAATGAACCGACTTTGCCTTCAACTTAGCTAAGTCATGGAGGACAAAATGATAACAATACACGAAACCTACCATAACAGTGAGAAACCGCATCATTATACGAATCCTGTTGCAATTTCCAGCAACTAGAGCATCCTGAAAATACACAAGAAAGGAGCCTAAAGCAAGTAATAGTAAAGGCAAAATACTGCATGTGTGTCCTTAGGGCACATGTTAAGAAGCTTAAACAGATTGTACATTTTGCGTGAAAGTGTATGTTATAAAAAATGTACAATCTTTTACGCTATCTTATACTTTAACAAAACCCATTATAATGTAAAAACAAAGCTTGCAACTACAGAACAAAAACTAGAAGATATATTCTTATGCTTTCAAGGTTGGAGCCTTTCTCACCTGCAAAGTAGTTTGAGTATTCTCCACTACTTTTCTAACAAAATCCTCATTTTCCAAATTTAACAAACCAACCTGCACAAAGAGAGAGTTTCTCAGATGTTCAAAAAAACAGTTCAAAAACAGAAGCAACAATCAAAGATTCAAAATGCATAATAAAAAAGATCGGACCGGCCATATTTTCAAATGAATGAACAGCATTATAGATGATGCATAAATGATGAGAAATCCTTCCATGAGATATACAACTCAAATGATCAACTACAAACAGACAACAACAGATACTAGCTCTAACACACACACACACCGAGGGAAGTAGCAAAGGTTGTACTAATTTGTTTTTAGCAGCAAAATTAAGGACTTTTAAAGGGCAGACATTTGATTAACACTGTTCTATTCATGTGGCTATGCTGATCTCTGTCCAGAATCCCTACACATACGGATTTTCTTTGTAGTACCCAGCCCAAAATTATCTTGCAACTCCTAATCTATATATCCTGGATTCAAGCATTCTCTTCACCATGTTAGATGTGAACATCCACGTGGTACAATTTCAAATTCAATTCTTTAGTTTCAATAAACTTCAAACCTTGCTTAATCTTTGAAAAAAAAGTTCAGTGCAAGAATTTTTCTACGCTACTTATCTATAGTTTCTATACTCGTACACATAAATGTAGGCAGAGAGAATGGGTCAACCAAAATGACACAAGGAAAAAAATATAAAAGGATATAAAAAAGGAGCATTTGTCTCACCACCGTCCCATAGAGAGGAATCTTGTGAGGAAATTGTTCAGCACACTGGACAATGTACTGTCAAGATGGAGAGAATAAAGTAAATATATCAGCATCCAAATATAATGAAAGCAATATAGAAACGCCAAAAAGACTCTGCTATTCACGTGTTTTTGCACGAAGCACATTGGAAAGAATCATTAAAGTCGTCAATCATAGTAAAAACAGCAGAAAGTTGCCTAGAATAGCAAATCTAAATTAAGTTATCTCGTAGTGTGAAGTAATATACTATATTAGGAAGGGATCAACAAATATTACTCACATCACAATCCAATCCAAGCATTTCTAAGACAAATAAAAAGTAAATTCAACATGATTGCTGATATACTTAGACTGGCACCCAACACTTGAACCCTAAACAAGTACAAATGTTGTGGTGGGAGAACTTCACAAGCAGTCACATAAGTGTGCCAGCAACAGACTAACTGTAAAATCGATATGCAAACTTATGCATTCTTCCCGGCAATTATAAAATTTGGGGCTATCTTCTTAAGCAATCTAGTCTGTTAACAAATATATATACATATATATATACTATTATATATGTGAGCAACTCACTTTAGGGGGTGTTTGGAAAGTTAGTTTTTAGGTTTTTTTTTGTTTTTTTTCACTAAAAGACAAATTAGTTACAAAACCAAAAAAAACAAATCCAAACAAAATATCACATCAAACCCCATAATCATTTCACTTTTTTTCTTACAAACATCACATCTAACCAAAAAAAAACCCAAATATCTTCCCAAACACAAAAAAAAATTCTCTAGTAATATCCCACAACTAAACAAACGTACAAAAAAATAAAATAAAAAAATCCACTTCCCAAACACCCACTTACTCTCTTGAAGCTTGCTCCCTCTTTTTGCCATGTCGATTTTTTTATATCAAAAAAGAAAAAAGAAAATTATAGAGTAAAGTGCGCAAGATTTGAATTTGAAAAATAACACCCTTACCACTTCATCAACAAACGCTGCATATATTTCTAATTCAAAATCAAAATTTATATTTTACAAATTTAATAGCACACCCTAGTATATATATATATATATATTATACAATTTGAGTTTTAAAAAAAAAAATACAAGAAAAATAAACAAGTAAAAGAAGATACATGCAAAATATCAGTTTCCGAGTGCTCTAACTCTCGCCGAACCACACCAGAGCATGTCTCCTGCAATTGCAAAATAAAATTGAGACACAGCGTAAGTTGTAACATTAAGCAATTGTTCTGGAAAAATAATAAATAAATAAATAAAGTTAGGGTTTTTTGAAAAGTGCAAAGAAGAGGAGAGTGGAAAGAATACTGACAATGTGATCTTTGAAATCGGTAATTCCACCATACTCGGGACAATTCTCTCCGATTCGCAGAAGCAAACTCTTCCAACTGCTCATTTTAACCAATAAACCCTAAACAAACCCAGCTGCTACCACTCAGATGGGAGATTGAGATGTTCCAAGTGAGAGAGAGCGAACTCGACCAGACAGACAGACACAGCGCGGAGACCAACGGAACAGGAAGAAGGGGATTGATTGAAACGGATTTTATACGAGTACCACACCAATGCCAAAAAAACAGCCCAAACTGTTTTTCAATAAACCCCGGCCCAAATCTATTAAGCCTCTGTTCGGTGCTCGTCTCATATGCGGCCTGTTTGGTAGTGTCGTGAGAAAATGATTATAATTTATAGTCTAACAGTTTATATTTTAAAATTGTGAATGTAAGTTAATTTTTGACTTATAAATTAAGTTTTTTCTCTCCACTCAAAAAAATTAGTTGATTTTTGACCTACAAAAAATTATAAACTGTATTATTAAGCTGAACCAATCACATTGAAATAGCTTAAAAAGGATAACCCTGTTGGCTAATCATTTTGTTTTATATTTATCAAAATTTTAAAACTAGTATAAAAATTTATTTGGTTCCAATTTATACTTTTATATTTATCAAAATTTTAAAACTAGTATAAAAATTTATTTGGTCCCAATTTATACCCAAAAAAAAGAAGATATTTCTGTTTTTTTTAAAAAAAAAACATTTTTGTTTTTAACTTTATGTATTTACTGTTGTTAGATAATTCAATTGGTGTTTAAATTATACAATAGCATGAAATGTGTGTCCCAAAATGAAAAGAAGCTTTACATTTAAACTATAATTGTGATTTATATTTATGCATAACACTTTTCCTATGCTTCACTTTGTCAATTTGGTACTTCTTTTAATTAAAATTATGAATAGTTAAGTTTCACATGTAATGTAATGTGAAGCATAACCTAATTATGAATGTTTAACTTTTAAATTGATCAATAGTTAGTATTGTATTAATATATTTATATTTTGGATATTTATTATAGTTTTATGATTTTCATTGTCGTAAATAATTAAAATACAAAATAAAACATTTTATACATTAATACTAAACAAACATGTTTTTGAATTTTCATTTTTAATTTTTTTTTAATATTTTTTTTAAACCAAATGTGATTGCATTTTTGTTTTTCTAAAAATAAACATAAATTTACTAATGTAAACGTTACCACATATCACCTAAACTTTTCTATTTTCTATATTTTATTTCCTACTTAAATAACAAAAATTTGTTCAAAAAAAGAAAATAATCGAAAATATGATATCTAACGGTGAATATTTCTCTAGTTTTTTCATAATAATTTATTTCCCCTTTTTGTTTATTAAAAACAAAAAATAAAAAAACAAACAAACAAACAATGAAAAAATATATATAATTACGTTTCCTCATCAAATTTATTAGCCAAATAAAACCCAAATATATTACTCCAATATGCTTGTACATTCACTACCCATTTTTATCCATCAAAATAAAATTGCATGTTAAATTAATAAACTTTTCAATCTCCTTTCTTATTTTTAGGACACCATTTCTTTATTATGTTATTAATCTTATCAATTGTGTTAAAATACTTTCCCAAATTTGTTTTAAAAGAAGAGTTGAAGAGTTGAATTGAATGTTCATTAATCTTATCAATGTTCATCATAGATGAAGCTAAATTTTTCTTTGACAATATCACCTTCACTTGGGAATTTAAGTGAAAAATAAGTAGTAGTTCCACACATTGAGATAATAAGAGAGAAGAGCATATTTTTGAAAAATAAACTTTTTCGGCTGACATTATTTCCGATGACCGAAGAAAGAAAAGGAAAATTCTTGTCACAATCATCGATCTCTTATTTGGATTAGCATAACATATTCGTGTTTGTAAAGCCAAGTATGGACTAAACTAACAAAACAAATAGTGAAACAATTGGAAAAGAAGAATAAATAGTTCCAACGGGAAACTTGTTAAAGATGGTTCCTAGTTTATACCCTGTACAACTTTAATTCACAGTCATTCAACTCTAATACATCATTTTCAATTAAAGGGAAGTGAAGATAATATTAAGAACATAAAAAACTAATCATGGCCACCAGGCCTCTAAGGAAGCTGCTTTTACAAAAAATGGCAATGTACAACCGTAAATGCTCCAACCAACCTCATCTCTGCGAGGCACCAAGTCAAGAAATGGTAGCACCATGAGAATCCACATTCTATAGCCTTTCAAATGAGAAGCTAAACCCTAGATTTGAAGGGTGAAATTTTCCACTTCACCCCATGATTTTTCTAATCTTTTAGTGTCCTAACCCTTTGGAATGTATTGTGACCAAACTTTTATTGTTACAAACAAATAATAAGTTCAATACATTTATCTTCCACAGAGTCCTACCCACCAGGTGAAAATTCAAAACCAACTTTAAATCAAAGGCCATTGATCATGACAGGTAAGTGATGAGTATTGGCTATAACATTTTGGACTTCTTATGCCTCCTACTCATTCTCTCCTGCCAAAGTTACAAGCCTAGGTACACTGCACTCATGTAAATTCCAGAATTAGCGCCCAAGAAAAATATGTGAGAGAGAGAGAGAGGTCACCTTGTTTTTAAAATGGGAGGAAGGGGGAAGCAGTATTATTTTGCACTTAAGGGTTCATCTATTGGAATACATAGCTTCCTCAATTCTCCTGCTGACGCTGCTTAGATTGCCACCACTTTCCAAAGCTTTTACAACAGCTTGATGAGCGTGTTTATGCCATTTGAGAAAATTATAAGACTGCAGAACTGACCATCTTAATTGATTTGACATCTATTTTTAAAAAATGGCAAATGCTGGAAGTTCATTAATCTATTAAAATCTTTGTGAAAAAGGAAGGTATAGTGATTTCGGTTTTGATCCGACCTTTGTTGTATTCCGGACTTGGGTCTTGTGGTTTAATATTGTTATTTATATCTTTTCCTCATTTTCCTCTTTAAATTTGAATTTTGGAATGTCTTGGGTGTGTTTAAAACAGGTTGGTTGCCAGTAGATCTAGAATGTTGTTGCCCAGAGTTTTGGTCTTCCACTCGAGCGAGATTTGCAAATACTCAGTACTTTGCACGTCTGCAAAATCCTGGAAGGGTGTTTTTCATGCTCGAGCGGCATTTCCACCGCTCAAGCGGGTGGGCGCTCGAATGGACTTTTTTGAGCTTGAGCGGTTTGTCTGTTGTTTGTAAAATGCTGGAGGTGTGTATTCTGTGCTTGAGCGAGTCTATTTTGCGCTCGAGCGGAACAAAATGTTGTGTCTGACGCTCGAGCGTCAATTTTTCCACTCGAACAGATTGTGTGTATATCAGATCGAGAAAGTGATGTTTTATATCACTTTTTCATTTCTTTCTCTTTCTAAAACTTTCAAAAAACCTAGATTGAGACTCTCTCTCTCTAAAACTCACACTCTCTCTACATTTTTACCCTTATCCATTGATTTCTTCAACCTTAGGCCCTTGTTAAAAAGGTAGAGCTCCTTGAGGACTCCATTTTGATTCGAATAGATTGTGATTTCGGCTTGTTTGAAGTATCTCCATCTTCTCCTTTGAGCTTCTAGACTTGAGGTAGGGATATTCTACACCTTGATATGATTTTTAACCTAGTTATTTGTTGTTATGTATAAATGGTGAGACTTTGGGAGTATTTGAGTAAACCTATGGTTTGAATTCAAATTGAAAAGATGGGTTTCTAGGTTGTGTTACATAAATGATTGTGGGGTTTTGAATATGGGGTCACCTTGTTTTAGAATGGTAAATTTTAACCTTTGGGTTAATATTTGAAAAATGGGAAAATTTGCTCTAATATGTCTTAAATAATTATTTTGTATAAATAATGAAATTGGCATAGAAAATATGAAATTGGGGAAAAGCATAGATGAATGGTGTTGTTGGATTTGTTTAATCACTCACCTATGAAAATTTGATGAATTATCTGTTATAGAGATTGTATATTTGTTTAGAAATATTTGTACTGGGCTATCGGTGGAGAATAGTTATGATTATTGTAGAAATTGCATGAGAATTAGATGAATTGAAGCTAATCACTTAAATTGTGTCATTGAATATGACAGTATGATAAGGCATTGAATATGCATAGTTAATAGTCATTGAATATGACGATACTTTTAAATATATTGTATATGTATAATATTTTGGGAGGAGAAATGGGATGTACTCCATTGTTTGGGAGGGGATACGGGATGGACTTTATTGAGAATTAAGTTGGTCGGAGTGTCCAGGGTGAAAGTCCCAAAATCTTATGTATACATGGGTACCGATCCCGCGGACGAAATCTCCTTAAAATTGCAAGGTTGAAGTACTTGTATGATAGTTATGTTGATTGAGAACCACTGAGTTGTAGTCTCGGTTGAGTTATTTGGAAAATTATACACTTGGTGTATGACTTGAATGAAATGAATTGACTTGAAATGAATAAATGGAAATGGTTTGAGATGTGAGTATCAGTACTGAATGGTCATGGGAAGAATGTAAATTGGTTATAAATATTGAATGTTTATCTGACACTTATATCTTAGTTAAAATCTCATATATTGTGTTAGACTATCTCTACTGGGCTTTGGCTCACACTACTTGGGAAACCACTTTCAGGTACCGGTGACATGCTTCCTCCAAGAACGTAGATTGGGAGGACTTAGTAGCTAGAGGCTCCATTTTGTTGTTTAAATGCTTAGATGTTTATTCAAGCCATGGGCTTTATATGTACATAGCATATGACTCTCTTTTGTTGTAACCAAGTTATATCTTGGAAAGATGTAAGCCCGTAGGGCATTTATTTTGTTGTCATTAATTGATGTTAAATGCTATAGATTCAAGATGAACATTTATGAATATGTATTGAATGTATTATCTTTTATAATACGAACTCTGATGAATGAAAGTATATTAATTCATTTATGTTCATTTCTCTTATGAGTTAGATTATTTGTATTTTTTTGGGGTGTTACAGAAGGAGAGAGAGAAAGAGTGAGCGAAACCTGTGCAACAGATAGTGGGGGTTCCAAAATAATACAAACACTCCTGAACAGGTTTTCATTATTTTCTCCACCCTCAGCTTCGCCATAGACAAGAGCTTCGGCAACAATCCCAGCAAACAGCACCATGCAGTACCTGACCAGTTTTTCAAATGCAAGAACGAATAATCAGTTAATGGTGTTCAAGGAAAATGGTTATTTTAATTGTGCTGGCATTGCCAAACAAACTCATTCTTTAACCAAGTTGATTTATGCCATCAAACATGTGTCCAAATATTGAATTGCATACCTTTATAAGTTTTGGAAGAGTGTCTAGGGCATCAAATTGAAACTTGAAAATAATGTAGTCTATTAATAACCACATATGATTTTGTTTGCACCACATTTTATTTTTCTGTCGATTGTGACCTATTAATTATGTCCAAATTCAATTATGGTCTGTCGGTTAAAATTATAAACTTATTTCAAAGAATAACCACGATGACATTTGTTTTTATTAATAACCATACTGGACAATGTACTGTCAAGATTGAGAGAATAAATAAATATATCAGCATCCAAATATAATGAAAGCAATATAGAAATGCCAAAAAGACTCTGATATTCACGTGTTTTGCACAAAGCACATTAGAATCTGTGTGGATAATTTTCTGATCACACTGTCCGCCTAGTAATCAGCTGGAAAAGCACTGGCAGAATAGATGGCCTCTAGCTAACCTGCAACAGAAAGAGAAGTCTCCGGCGGTGGTTCAACCACCCGGGGGCACTCCGACGATCAAGTCAGTATATCTCTCAAAGATAATCAAGTGCTAAACTTACTGCTCAAAGAATAAAATTGCGTACCTTAGACCCACGGGGGTGCCTCTCTTTTATAGTCAACTTTAATCTTAATCCCACTAGAAGCCTGACTTCTATGGATTCCCATTCAGTGCTTACTTTGGATTTCTCAAGAGATAAAGATAAACTCTCTAAAAACTTTATCCTTATCTTAGCAAAGTTTCCTTTTTACTCTAGGACTCTTGCCCCCCTATCCATTTATCTCGGATTCCGATATCTTCGGAGATAACCTCGGCGTCACAACCAGGACACGTGGCACCTCGGCTGATACGTCGGCGTCACCCCTGCCACGTGTTGGTATTTTAGAAAATACATCTCCACAACTGCCCCATAGGTTCTATTACCTCAGCATTCTGAGGTGATGGAACCTATATCTGTATTTTCTTCCAGTAAATCGGCTTAAAATTTGACAACCGAGATCTTTCGTTTCAGGCCGACATGCTTTCCCTAAAAAATCAAGATTTTTAAAGAACTCTTACGCGCATGAGCTGTCATGCACTTCAACCCAACCGTTTAGCCACACGTTTCCCTCTTATGGTCTGTACACGTGACGCGCTTGTTAGCCATCTCTTTTCTCACATGCGCCGTCTGACGCCCTCGTTCTTCTAGGCGTATTGATTGCTTTTGCCGCCGTTTCTGTTTAATCAAAAACTTTTTTCCCTTGTTTCCGTCTCTTCACTTTTTCATTCGAATCTCCTACTCTCTCTCTAGCTTTCGAAATCCTCCATCGCTCAAGCTTCCGAAGCTCTGCAACCTTCTCCGTTCACCCCTTCCGGCGAGATTTCCACCGGTCTTCTGCTCCTGCAATCGTCGTAGGACATCGGCAAATCCCTTTCCGGCTTCCCTTTCTCTGGTAAGCTACTGTTCTTTTCGTTTTTCATTTCCCTAATGTTTCTTCTTTCTCGCTATCGCCATTACTGTACTATTTCAAGCTTTCTTAATTCATAAATCGTACATCTGAATGCATTCATCCCTGATTTTGCCTTTGCCCACATTTTGAACACACGCACTGTTTCACCACTTCTTTGCACTTTTGCCATTGTTCTTAGTCATATACTCATGTATTCTTCATGTTCTTGATAGCCCATCTCAATTCTTGTTTCTGAAACTTCGTTTTTGTTTTCTGTTTTTTGCATCTTTTCCAGATCTGTGCCTTTGATCTTCATCTTCATAGCTTTAGGTTTGGGACTTGTTTGTAGAACCCACGATTTAGGGCAAAACTGAAACATTCTTTACAAATTTCTGTACCAGCCTAAACCTAGGTTTTTGCCGAGGTCTCATCAATAAGAAACATCTTCTTTTTGAATTTTAACCCTTCTAAGATTAAGCCGATATCATGGGTATGTAAAAACATAGGGTAAACACCCCCTCCAAACTAGAATACTTTAGACAGGAGTTTGAAATCCCAGCCGATGCCAATCTGAGGTTGGCTGGGGATGATGACTCCATCATGCCTACCGAAAACTCTATGCCCTTCCCTGTAGTCGCCTTTATAGAGTGTGAACTTCGGCTTCCATTAAACATTCTGTTTCATGAGGTTCTTCATTACTATAAGTTGAACCCCATGCAATTGGCAATCAATTCCTATCGAGTGATCTTTGGTATTATAGCTCTAGCTAAACGGAAAAATGCTAGGATCACCCTTGCCGACATCCAATATTGATGTACCATGTGTGGCCTTAACTTGAAAGAAAAAGGCTACATTTATTACCTTAAGCCGAGATCCACAGAATTCAAAACTGTAGCCGAGACTTCAACAAGGAAGGGACTGGGAGTTCGCCCCAGATGAAGATCTCCATCTATTCCCTCTCCAACGATCAATCTTTATAGAGGGTAATAGTAAGAGCCCTGCATTCATACTTGTTTTGTTTTTTAAAGTCTTGTATACTTTATCTGTTTCCTAATGTCTGTTTTACTTTTGCAGTTCTTCCTCAGCCGCCAAAAAACTTTCGCCAATCCTTTGTTCCCAGCAAGGATTTAAAGAAATTACTGGACCTGCCAGTTCAGAAGCGAAAGGCACCCATGCTTCTCAACTTCATCCTAACATACAAATCAGCTCTTCCCGACGTCCCCAGGAAAAAGTAGAAGAAGAGCTTATCTCCACCTTCTGCCACTACCCCACAGACTGCATCCACATCTCGGACAGATCAGGGGTCAACTTCTGATTCGGCCGAGCAACCATCTACTTCAGCTCCATACTTGGTTCCAATTTCACAGCGCCGCCGCCGACGTCGAACGGTTTCTACTGCCGAGATGGGTCGTGCAAAGCCAGTTGCGAAAGATCTTTTGGCCAGCAGTCCATCATCGGTTGATGATCAACCAGCACAAACCCTTCCTCCACCTAAGCCAAAAAGAGTTAAGAAGGCCCAACCAAAGGCTAAAGTTACTCAGACTGAGTCTGAGGATGCTTTGCCAATATCAAAGTTGGCTAAGAGCGACAAACCTCAACCCTCCGCTGGGAAGAGGCGCTCTGAAACACAGCCATCAGAATTCCCAAAATCCAAAAAGCCAAGGTCCTCCTCCGCGACGACTTCGGGGTCCAAACAGAACGGTATCCCTTGGACCCCTCAAATTACTCTGGAGGACAAGCGAGTCCTGACTACTGACAGTGCCGATGATATTAATATCGGCGTAGCACTCAGTACCGCTCTGCTTCTGCCAGGGGACTTGGAACGAAATGCTGGCTTTAGCGAGTATGAGAATTACACCCTAATGCTTCAACACTCTGTTCAGGTAAATGTCTTCTAATTGGTGAATTTTTTTTCTCTTTCTTTATTTCACACTTTGAATATTCTTTAATACCTCTATTTTCTTTCAGGCCATCCAGCATGCCCATTCTTTTTCAATGCAATCTTTTGAGAATCGGCAAAAGCTGGCTGACATGAAGAAAAAGTTCTCTTCCATTCAAAAGATCAATAAGGGCCTTGAATCAAAAATGAAGAAGCAGGAGGATCAAGCTGAAGCTGCAATTAAAGCTCAGAATAATGCTGAAGAGAAGGCTGAGGCTATCAGAAAGGTGGCTGAATCTCAAAGGAGAGAGGCTGAGGAAAAAATGGCCCAAGCTGAAAAAGAGCTTCAGGAGGCCTTGGCCACCAAAGAAGCTGAAATCAAAGACGCTGATGAAAAGGCGTATAATCAAGGCATGGCCGACGTTACTGAGGTCTATGAACTTCAAGTGAAGCAGGTATGCAACAAGGGTTTCACCCTTGGTTGGACGTCTCTTCTGAAAAAACTTAATGTTCCTGATGACTCTCCTTTGCGCAAGGCTGACGCTATTCCCTTGTTATTTCCTCCAGCCCCAATTCCAAGTGAAAATGTCGGCGAATCTGATGCTGAGGATGAGGCCGAGGAGGAAGATGACGAGGCTTTGATTAGAAAATCCAAGGATGCTGATGGGGCCAAGTCCCTTCCTCAGAATGAGCAAGTCCTAGACTTGACTCAGGACGATGAAGGTGATTTGGTTCCCATAGAAGCTGTTCTTGAGATTGCACCAGCCGACATCCCTTCTGAGGTCAAGACGGTTGAAGAAACTCTTCAAGAAATTGACGCCGAGATAACGGCAGAGAAGGAGGCCGAGGTGGTATCTGATCTTCAAATTCAACAATCTGGGGGAGAGGAGCCTTAGCTTTAAGTCTTCTTCTTATTTGTATTTTCTTGTTTCTTAAACTTAGGGAACAGTGTATGTTCTTTGTATGGCCGATGTGCCCCCCTTTTTTCTTTGAATGTTAATACAAGGTTTTTCCTTTATTGAATGCTTGTACTTCTATCTTCTCTTCTTTGTCTTCATATGATTCTATATTTAGAATATTCTGCATATATGTACTCATTCATCTTTATACAATCTTCTCGGGGTAAAATACCTCGGTTACGCCACCTGATAATTTACCTCGGCAAGTACATGTCCTGTAAATTGCTTATAAGTTTCAACAAGTGAAGATAGACAATTATCTCGGCTTAACTTCAACTTGTAAATTGCTACAAATTTCAACAAGCGTTAAGCATTATTTCGGTTTAACTTCGACTTGTAAATTGCTACAAATTTCAACAAGTGAAGATAGACAATTATCTCGGCTTAACTTCAACTTGTAAATTGTTACAAATTTCAACAAGTGAAAGTAAACAATTATCTTGGCTTAACTTAACTTGTAAATTGTCCACAAATTTCAACAAGTGTTAAGAAACACGTTTTCGGTTTAACCAACTTGTAAATTGTCCACAAATTTCAACAAGTGTTAAATAATGATCTTGGCTTAACTTAACTTGTAAATTGTCCACAAATTTCAACAAGTGTTACAAGTGTTAAACAATAATCCCGGCTTAACTTAACTTGTAAATTGTCCACAAATTTCAACAAGTGTTAGGCAATACTTTTCGGTTTAACCAACTTGTAAATTATCCACAAATTTCAACAAGTGTTAAACAATGATCTCAGCTTAACTTAACTTGTAAATTGTCCACAAATTTCAACAAGTGTTGAGCAATACTCGGCTTAACTTAACTTGTAAATTGTCCACAAATTTCAATAGGTATTAAGCAATACTTTTCGGTTTAACCAACTTGTAAATTGTCCACAAATTTCAACAAATGTTAAACAACGATCTCGGCTTAACTTAACTTGTACATTGTCCACAAATTTCAACAAGTGTTAAGCAATGATCTCGGCTTAACTTAACTTGTAAATTGTTCACAAATTTCAACAAGTGTTAAGCAATACTTTTCGGTTTAACCAACTTGTAAATTGTCCACAAATTTCAACAAGTGTTAAACAATGATCTCGGCTTAACTTAACTTGTAAATTGTCCACAAATTTCAACAAGTGTTAAACAATACTTTTCGGTTTAACTAACTTATAAATTGTCCACAAATTTCAACAAGTGATAAATAATGATCTCGGCTTAACTTAACTTGTAAATTGTTCACAAATTTCAACAAGTGTTAAACAATACTTTTCGGTTTAACTGACTTGTAAATTGTCTACAAATTTCAACAAGTGGTAAACAATGATCTCGGCTTAACTTAACTTGTAAATTGTTCACAAATTTCAACAAGTGTTAAGCAATGATCTCGGCTTAACTTAACTTGTAAATTGTCTACAAATTTCAACAAGTGTTAAGCAATACTTTTCGGTTTAACCAACTTGTAAATTGTCCACAAATTTCAACAAGTGTTAAATAATGATCTCGGCTTAACTTAACTTGTAAATTGTCCACAAATTTCAACAAGTGTTAAGTAATACTTTTCGGTTTAACCAACTTGTAAATTGTTCACAAATTTTAACAAGTGATAAACAATGATCTCGGCTTAACTTAACTTGTAAATTGTCCACAAATTTCAACAAGTGTTAAGCAATACTTTTCAGTTTAACCGACTTGTAAATTGTCCACAAATTTCAACAAGTGTTTAAACAATGATCTCTCTTCCCTCTGCCCCCTAATGTGAGCCTGAGTTTCACTTGGGTTCGCATTATACATGTACTCCAGAGACAATGTCAAGTATCTTGAAAACCTTTTTTTATTTATTTCAACAAATGGCCAAGGAACAAAGGAATTCTAATGATAGAAAAATTTCAAATTACAAG
>NW_021026363.1:979097-993679 GCF_004153795.1 Camellia sinensis | reverse complement strand
GTTACAAATTTCAATAAGTGTTAAGCAATACTTTTCGGTTTAACCCTCTTGTAAATTGTCCACAAATTTCAACAAGTGGTAAACAATGATCTCGGCTTAACTTAACTTGTAAATTGTCCACAATTTTCAACAAGTGTTAAGTAATGATCTTGGCTTGACTTAACTTATAAATTGTCCACAAATTTCAATAAGTGTTAAGCAATTCTTTTCGGTTTAACCAACTTGTAAATTGTCCACAAATTTCAACAAGTGTTTAAACAATGATCTCGGCTTAACTTAACTTATAAATTGTCTACAAATTTCAACAAGTGTTAAGCAATACTTTTCTCTTTAACCGACTTGTAAATTGTCCACAAATTTCAACAAGTGGTAAACAATGATCTCGGCTTAACTTAACTTGTAAATTGTCCACAAATTTCGACAAGTGTTAAGCAATGATCTTGGCTTAACTTAACTTGTAAATTGTTTACAAATTTCAACAAGTGTTAAGCAATACTTTTCGGTTTAACCAACTTGTAAATTGTCCACAAATTTCAACAAGTGTTTAAACAATGATCTCGGCTTAACTTAACTTGTAAATTGTCCACAAATTTCAACAAGTGTTAAGCAATACTTTTCTCTTCCCTCTGCCCCCTAATGTGAGCCTGAGTTTTAATTGGGTTCGCATTATACATGTATTCTAGAGACAATGTCAAGTATCTTGAAAACAGAATTGAATCTTTGTTTATTTATTTCGGCAAATGGCCAAGGAACAAAGGAATTCTAATGATAGAAAAATTTCAAAGGGGTTTCCCGGTTGATCTTCTCGGCATAGTCCGACATGCCCAGAGTATATTGGGCAGTTCGTCTACCCATTTTCCTTTTGCTGCCTGCAGCCTCTTCTTATTCCATCCAAGATTATTTTGTTGGATGCCTCTGCGTGCTCATTGCTTTGGGAAAACTTGGTGTTGAGAAGTAGTTCTTGATCTTGAATTTTGCACAAAAGTTCTTCATCCCCATCCTGGACGAGGATTTTCTTTAGTGCCTCTTCGCTCTTCTCGGCTGGCTCTTTGCCGACGTCTTCTAGGACTTCCACGTCTTCTTCTTCAATTTCTGCCTTCTCTAGCTCTTGAATGCTGCAAGTAGACTTCATTGCTGCCATGGAGCAACTTTTTGCCTGCAGCTGATCACCCCTGACTTCTTCTATCCCATGCTCTGTTGGGAATCGCAACAGTTGATGCAATGTTGAGGGAACTGCCCCCATCGTATGCAACCATGGTCTTCCCAAGATAATGTTGTAAGGGGAGGGGGTGTTGATGACGGTGAATTCTGTCTTGATTTTCCTGGTGCCAGCTTGCACCTCCAAGCTTACTGCTCCTTGTGGCCATGTCGGCGTTCCATTGAACCCGACCATTGGGCCGTTGGATCATTACATGTCATATGGGTGAAGGCCGAGCTCCTTGTAACATCGGATGTACATGATGTCACAAGAGCTTCCTTGGTCAATCAGGATGCGTTTCACTTGGTGCTCCCCAACCTGGAGGGATACTACCAAGGCATCATTATGCGGGTGCTGGACCATCTCTAGGTCGGCTTCAGTGAAGGTTATCATCGGTCCCTGGTACTGTTCTGCCCGATGTCTTTTTTCTCCGACTTGATAGACATGTTGTAGGTGTTTTACCTTCTGGGTTTCTCCTCGAATTTTGTTTTCGTTGACCTTTGAGTGGATTACGTTGATTACCCGAGGTCCTTCTACCTATGGCTGTTGTGCTGGGGAAGGTGGGGCTGCTGGTGCTTGAGGCAATCTTGTCCGTTCTTCCCTTATTCTGGTTTCATCAACAAGGTCTCTCAGATATCCTTGTCTTACCAGGTCTTCCAAATATGTTTTTAGGGTTCTGCAACCCTAAGTCGTATGTCCATCTGCATTGTGGTAGGCACAATGCCTACCAATGTTTCTTCCCATGAACTCTCCCAGAGTCCTTTCTGGCGTTCTGAAATAGGGCTGGTTTCAAATTTGATCCAGGACTTTGGGAATTGGGATCCGAAACACGGTTGTTACTGCTTGTGTGGCCCTTAGTTCTGCCTCTTGCCTGCTCGTTCCATTGTTACCTCAGCCTTGCTTCGGCGAGCCGTTCCCTTTCTCTAGTTTTATCTCCCTATTCGCCAATGTGTCTTCTTCGGCTCTGGCATACTTCTCGATTTTTGCCATGAGCTCTTCCATGCTTTTTGGCAAAGTTTTTGCCAAAGATTTCCGTAGTGGACAATTGTCTTTTAGGCAGTTCTTGAATGATACGACTGCTACTTCTTGATTACATTCTGGTATTCGATTGAATACCTCATAGTATCTTTTTGCATAGGCCTTAAGGCCTTCATCATTACTGATTCTCAAGGCCATCAATGCATCCACCCTCAATGGCTGTAGCTTATTTGTCACGAACCGGGCCACAAACATCTCGGCCAGGCCTTCCCAAGTCTTCACGCTTCCCTTCGGTAGTTTATGGAACCAATCTGATGCAATCTCTCCGAAGGATGAGGGAAATACTTTGCAGAGCAACAGCTCGTTCCCACTATACAATGCCATTGAGTTCAAATATAGTCTAACGTGGAAGTTGGGGTCTGACTTGCCGTCGTATATTTGAAACCTCGGCATACTGAATCTCTTTGGTGCCTCGAACCTGTCTAATTCCACCGAGAATGGTGTTCTCGGCTTATCTGGAGATGTTACCTCGGCTTCGGCATTCTGCTGCTTCCTCTTGAGATAATCTCTTAAGTCTTCTTTGCTCCGCCCAGGAGCTCGGCTATCTTTTGACTTCAGTCTTTTCGGTATACCGCTCTCGGCCTTGTGGTGAGCCCTTTTCGACCTTTCTTCATGAGTTGTGTCGAAGCACAGTGCCTGCCCCTGAACAATCCGATGTCCTCTAGGGTCTGCCTCCTTTGCGTGTTGCGTCCTTCGTGATTCTTCTCTTCTTGGCTCCCTTCGTCCGACCTCCCTGGAAGGTCGATGAGAATGTCTTTCGCTCCTGTTGTGCTGGGGGCTGTGTGGGTAATTTTTTTATCACACTGCCCGCCTAGTAATCAGTTGGAAAAGCACTGGCAGAATAGATGGCCTCTAGCTAACCTGCAACAGAAAGAGAAGTCTTTGGCGGTGGTTTAACCACCCGGGGGCACTCCGACGATCAAGTCAGTATATCTCTCAAAGATAATCAAGTGCTAAACTTACTGCTCAAAGTATAAAATTGCGTATCTTAGACCCACGGGGGTTCCTCTCTTTTATAGTCAACTTCAATCTTAATCCCACTAGAAGCCTGACTTCTATGGATTCCCATTCAGTGCTTACTTTGGATTTCTCAAGAGATAAAGATAAACTCCCTAAGAGCTTTATCCTTATCTTAGCAAAGTTTTCTTTTTACTCTAGGACTCTTGCCCCCCTATCCATTTATCTTGGATTCCGATATCTTCGGAGATAATCTCGGCCTTGCCGAGATAACCTCGGCGTCACAACCAGGACACGTGGCACCTTGGCTGATACGTCGGCGTCACCCCTGCCACGTGTTGGTATTTCAGAAAATAAATCCCCACAGAAACAATCATTAAAGTCGTCAATCATAGCAAAAATAGCAGAAAGTTGCCTAGAATAGCAAATCTAAATTAAGTTATTACATAGTGTGAAGTAATATGCTATATTAGGAAGGGATCAACAAATATTACTCACGTCACAATCCAATCCAAGCATTTCTAAGACAAATAAAAAGTAGATTCAACATGATTGCTGATATACTTGGATTGGCACCCAACACTTGAACCCTAAACAAGTACAAATGTTGTGGTGGGAGATAACTAAATGGTGTCACAATGCTAGATGAAATTTAATTGTGATACATTGTTTTCTTTTTTTTTATCAAGTGTTAGAGTAAATTATGAAAATATGGGCATGACCATAGCAAACTTTTGTTTAATTGCTATGCACAGTACAATATTCCAATACATATAATGTTTTAACAAATATTTCATAAAACCTATGAAAAATGCCAAGAAGATGAAAGGGCTCTTCAAATGTGATGCAGGAGCATAATTGACAGCAGATTTTAAGTTAATTAATATTTAAGTAATATCTTGTTTTGTTTTCTAAAGTGTCTTTTGGGTTCCTAGTCAAAGTATTTAGTGTCTATTCAAGACTCTTTGAAAGTTGTTTAGTAATTAATAGTAGTAATGAGTTATTTTGTAATGCCTATTAATATATGAAGAAATGAGATGATAAAGAAGATTAAGTTGATTAAAATTATTTGCAAGTGTGTCATGCTTGGAGTGAGTGATTCTTCCTTCTATCAAGCGTGTGGCTTGCTCGCGTTGAGTGGCATCCGCGATTAGTAACGTAGAGTGGCATCCGCTACCCCTTGGTTGAGTGGCATCCCAGGTACTATCCTATTCTAATTCCTTCATTGCAGGTATCAGCCTACACCAGATTGGTATCAGAGCAGGAATTTCCTGTTGTGGTGTCAATTTTTTTATCTCAAACTCTTCATATTCCATCCCATGTTCTTCTTTCAACCAACCATGCCTCTATGACGACAACGAAACAACCACAACATCAATAATGGTGATGTGTATGCAGAACTTAATGAGTTGAGACAATCTAATCAAGCACTTTAAGAGATGATAAATGAACTGCTCCAGCGAATTCCAACCCCTGGAAACCAAAGTCAAAGTGAAGGGAGTAGGCGATCTGGTTATCGTGATGATCTTGATTTTGATGGACATTCAACTACTTCTAATGCTATTCCAGAACCAGCCCTTGTTAACCCATGGTCTATGGATCGTTTGGCTCGTGCTTTAGAGAACATCGATCGAAATATTCAAGTTAATGTGCCAGATTTCGAAGGAAAGCTCAATGCAAATGCGTATTGTGACTGGATTGCATCATTAGAAGCCTTTTTTGATTGAAAAGAACTCTCGAATGAAAGGAAGGTGCAATTTGTTGCAACAAAACTAAAAGGTCATACTCTGATTTGGTGGCAGCAATACCAGCGAAGCAGGGATTAAAGGGAAATCTCATAAGTGTCCAAAAAAGAAGGCTGAAGTGCAACTAATGGAAGAAGAACAATAAGAGAAGAAAGAACCGGTTTATGACGATAAACTAGAAAGTCTTAAAAAGAAGCATTGTGATCCAAATTTTGATGCTGAAAGCCTTGTCATCTAACATGTCATGATAGCGCAAGAGGTTGATCAGTGGTTGAAACATAATATTTTCAGAACTTATTGTAACTCTTATGAAAAGAAGTATGTTTTAATGATTGATTCTGGGAGCTATGAGAACATGGTGTCACAAATCATGATTGACAGGTTGTAGCTAGCTTGTGAGCATCATCCAAAGCCTTACAAAGTATCCTGGTTCAAGAAAGGAGGAGAGATCATGGTCAATCAGTGAAGTCGCATCAAATTTTCTATTGGCAAGTATGAAGATGAAATTTATTTTGATGTTTTTCCCATGGATGCTTGTCATTTACTCCTTGGCAGACTGTGGCAATTTGAAAAGTATGTTCAGCACAATGGAAGAAAAAATACTTACACTTTTGTTAAAAATGGTGTGAAGTATGTGTTGAACCCATTGAAAGATGTTCCTACCACCGTACAGTCTACCAATCAAGTTAGTTTGTTGTCTTACAAAGAGTTCAAACAAACCTATAAAGAAGATGGGATAGCTTATGCTTTGGTTACTGTGGCAAATGTTCAAGGAGAAGTTCTTGAGGTTCCAGATGAGGTTGAGAAGTTGTTTCATGGGTTCAAAGGCTTAGCTCTAGATGAACTTCCAACTGGTTTACCTCCATTTTGAGACATCCAACACCAAATTGATTTTGTTCCAGGTGCAATCCTTCATAATTTACCTCATTATAGAATGTCCCTTGGGGAACATGCTGAAATGAAAAGACAAGTTGAGGACTTGTTGACAAAGGGACAGATTCGAGAGTCCCTTAGTCCATGTGCCATTCCAGCCCTCTTAACTCCTAAAAAGGATGGAACTTGGAGGATGTGTGTCGATAGTAGAGCTGTCAATAAAATCACAATTAAATATAGGTTTCCCATTCCTCGACTCAATGATATGCTTGATGAATTAGCTGGCTCTAAAACCTTCTACAAAATTGACCTTTGAAGTGGTTATCATCAAATCAGAATAAAAGAAGGTGATGAATGGAAAACAACATTTAAAACCAAAGATGGGCTTTATGAATGGCTTGTTATGCCATTTGGGTTGTCCAATGCCTTGAGTACTTTCATGAGGCTTATGACCCAAGTTTTGAAGTCATTTATGGGAAAATGTGTTGTGGTTTATTTTGATGACATTTTGATTTACAGCAGAAATAAGATTTAGCACTTGGAGCATTTGGCTAATGTGTTTACAGTGCTCCATGATAATCAGCTATATGTCAATCTAAAAAAGTGCTCTTTCATGGCTTATCGCATTGTCTTTTTAGGTTATGTTGTGAGTGAAGAAAGCATACATATGGATGGCGAGAAGGTGCGAGCTATCCTCGATTGGCCAACTCCTAAAAGCCCTACTGATTTGAGGAGTTTTCATGGTTTGGCTTCATTCTACCGTCGTTTCATTAAGAATTTCAGTAACATTATAGCCCCAGTGCTTGATGTTTTGAAAGCAAGACTTCCAGTGGACTGAAAGAGCTGAAAATAGTTTTCAACAGTTAAAAACCAAACTTTCAGAAGTTCCTGTACATGCGCTACCAGATTTCTCCGAGGCATTTCAAGTGGAGTGATGCATCTAATGTTGGCATAGGTGCTGTCCTTATGCAAGAAGGGTGGCCAATTGCTTATTTTAGTGAGAAACTCAGTGATGCAAAGCTGAAGTATTCTACTTATATCAAAGAGTTATATGTTGTTGTTCAAGCCCTTTGACATTGGAAGCATTATCGGATTGGTGTGGAATTCATTCTCTATCGTGACCATGAAGCATTGAGATTTCTTAAGGGGCAAAGGAAACTAAATTCAAGACATGCTGGTTGCGTATCTTATTTGGAGAAATTCTCTTTTGTTCTTCAACACAAATCAGGTGTGCCCAACAAAGTAGCTGACGCATTAAGTCGGAAACACAGCCTATTGACTACTCTTTCTTGTGAAATCACTGGCTTTGATCTTTCGCATGAGAATTATGCTAGTGATCCTATCTTTTCCAAAGTGTTGACTGATTTGGAAAATGCAAAAGGAAGAGACTACACGCTGATGAATGGCTATCTTTTTAAAGGAAATCAACTATGCCTACTTGAAGGTTCACTAAGGCAGTTAGTTATGCAGGAGTTACATAGTGGAGAACCAAGCTACAAGAAGTGATTCTGGGAAAGAGATAACAGAAGACCCGGTGTTGCATCTCATAAAAAGGTGAACATGGGCACAACCAGCTCAGGCCACCAAGGTCCTACCAACCCCCGAGGTGGCACTATTCCAACTTGCCCCACTTGTGGGAGGATTCATTAGGGGCAATGCCATCGAGACACGGGAGCGTGTTTTAGATGCGGACAATTTGGCCACTTGCTAAGGGATTGTCCAAAGATGGTTAATCCTACAGCCAGCCCCTCTGGCCCAGTCAGAAGACCCGCAGAACCTAGAGGAGAAAAGAAGGACCAAAACCGCCAAGATCGGGCTTTTGCCTTGGTACCTGGAAAACCAGAAGTCACCGAAAATGTTGTGTCAGGTACACTTTCTATCTGTGGTCTTTCAGCCCATGTCCTTATTGACTTTGGGTCAACTCATTCTTTTGTTGCACCACACTTTGCTGCCAAGTTGGCATCAACACCCGAACCATTAGGATATATATTGTCTGTGTCTTTTCCTTCCGGTAAGTCTGCCTGTAGTACTGATGTGTACAGATCTTGTGCTATATTCCTAAAAGGCAAAACCTTATACGTAGATTTGATTCCCCTCCGCATTGGGAACTTTGATGTGATCATAGGTATGGATTGGCTAGCTGCCAACCACGCCTCTATCGATTGTAAAGCCAAAAAGGTCTTCCGTAGGATACCAAACCAAACCAAACTTGTCTGTGATGGGACTGGAGTCTCTAACCCTCCCTCTATTATATCCTCTATGACAACCCAACAACTTCTAAGAAAGGGGTATGGTAGTTATATTTATTATGTAATCGATATACAAAAAGAGGCCCCCACTATTGATGCAATCCCTGTGGTTCGAGAATTTTCAGATGTTTTTCTTGAAGATCTACCTGGTATTTCGGTTGATCGGGAAATTGAGTTCACCATTGAAACCCAACCTGGCACACAACTAATATCAAAAGCTCCTTATCGCATGTCGATGACAGAATTGAAAGAGCTGAAGACTCAACTCCAGGAACTCCTGGACAAAGGTTTCATTTGGCCTAGTACCTCACCCTGGGGAGCTCCAGTATTGTTTGTGAAGAAAAAGGATGGCACAATGAGATTATGTATCGATTACCGGGAGCTGAATAAGGTTACTATCAAGAATCGATATCCTCTGCCGCGAATCAATGACTTGTTCGATCAACTTCAAGGAGTACAAGTATTTTCGAAAATTGACTTACGTTCTGGCTACCATCAATTAAAGGTTAAAACGGAAAGCATTGAAAAGTCTGCCTTCAGAACCCGTTGCGGACACTACGAACTTCTCGTTATGCCTTTTGGCGTCACAAATGCCCCAGCAGCCTTTATGGACCTCATGAACAGAGTGTTCAAACCCTATCTTGATGAGTTCATCATCGTCTTCATTGATGACATCCTCATATACTCCAAGTCACCAGAAGCTCATGAGCAACACTTGTGAATGGTTCTACAAACACTACGGGATCACAAACTTTATGCCAAGTTGAAGAAATGCGAATTTTGGATCACTAGTATATACTTTCTCGGTCACGTCATTAATAAAGACGGCATCTTGGTTGACCCTCAAAAGGTTGCAGCAATTGTGGACTGGCCACGACCTACTAATGTGTCAGAAATTCGGAGTTTCTTGGGTCTAGCTGGCTATTATCGACGCTTCGTGCAAGATTTTTCAAAGATAGCATCACCCTTGACCCAGCTAACTCAGAAGAACACACCCTTTGAATGGACTGATAAACAGGAGTGTTGCTTTCAAGAATTAAAAGGTCGACTTGTGTCAGCCCCTATACTAGCACTCCCTACCGGAGCAGATGGGTTCGTAATCTATAGTGATGCCTCATACAATGGGTTGGGTTGCGTTCTCATGCAAGACGGAAAAGTCATTGCTTATGCATCACGACAATTGAAGACTCACAAGAAGAACTACCCGACTCACGATTTGGAATTGGCTGCGGTGATCTTTGCTCTCAAAATCTGGCGTCATTATCTCTACGGTACAACCTACGAAATTTATGCTGACCACAAGAGTCTAAAATATCTATTCACACAGAAGGAACTGAATATGAAGCAACGGCGATGGTTAGAATTTATGAAAGACTACGATATAGAAATCCATCACCATCCGGGCAAAGCTAACGTGGTAATAGACGCACTAAGCGGAAAGTCAACGAGAAGTTTGGCATGCACTCTCGTTTCTCGCAAGGTCAATGGGTTGCTCGCCAATGTAACTGTGGAGTCTACATTGATCGAAGAAATTAAAGCACGCCAATGGGAAGATAAACTCTTAAAGCACGTAAATTGTGCAAATCACAAGTGAGAAAATCCAACTCATCCAACAGCGGATTCGCACTGCTCAAAGTCGCCAGAAAAGTTATGCAGATACTCGGAGACGAGAATTGGAATTTCAAGTAGGAGATCATGTGTTTCTCAAAATCTAACCAACAAGAGGAGTGATCTGATTCGGAAAGTGCGGGAGGCTAAACCCACGTTACATCGGGCCATTCGAGATACTGGAAAGAATTGGTCCTGTAGCCTATCGCCTTGCATTACCTCCTGAGCTATCTAATATCCACAACGTGTTTCACGTTTCAATGCTCCGACAGTATCTCCGAGATCCAGAACATGTCATCAACTATGAGAACTTGGAAGTTCGAGAAGATCTCTCTTACGAAGAACAACCAGTGCAGATTCTCGATCATCGTGACCAAATTCTCCGAAACAAGACCATACCACTGGTAAAGGTCTTATGGCGAAATCATCGTATCGAAGAAGCTACATGGGAAACCGAAGGACAAATGCGAGCTAAATACCCACACCTCTTTGAAAGTTAAGGTACGACAAGTTTGGGGATAAACTTCTAATTAAGAGGGGGGAAATGTGACACCCCGAACGTTTAATTAAGTACACATATATATTTAGAGTTATACATAATTATAGTGGCATGTAATGATAGACTATTAATTAAATAAATATATAAAAATTTAATTTGGCATTGGATTATAGGACTAATTGGGAATTATTATTTTCAAAATAACACATTTATGGAATTATAATATTAATTGGGTCAAACTAAAATAAATAATAATTTAACACCAAAATAAATGAATAAAAAAAAATAAAAATAAGCTAGTTGCCCAGCAAGAGTTGCAAGCTTCGGTCCAAAAGAAAAGAAAAACAAAAATAAATAATAAAAGTCTAAGTTAGTTTGGCCCAGCAATGGTTTTTAGAATTTGGCCCAAGCAGAGAAGAAAAAAGAAAAAAAACAAAAGAGGCCCAAGTGTGTTAAGCCCAAGTGGGAAGATTTATGTTTATCTCTAACAATGCAAATCTTATCTCAAATCTGCCATTAAGAACTCCACCCCCTAGCCTCATTATGCCTCCTGAGAGGGGGGGTACGTGGCGCTCCAGGGAAGCTTGGCTCACTATATAAATAGGGGTGAAGGTGATGAATCAGGAGAGGAAGAAACGTAAGAATAAAAAGAGTGGAAGTCGAGAGAGAGAGATACGTAAGTGAGAATGAGGAGTTGATAGTAGGCAAGTTTTGGTAGTAAAGTACGGCTAAGGGTTATAATTAAGGTGAGTTATATTATACCTTGATTTACCATTATATGTTTTACGAATGTTTTGAGTTACCATAACTTATTTTATACAAGCTATATTTTAAGTTATATAAATAAAAGTTATGTTTTATAAATATTTTAGTTACGTGGGTTACTTTTTAAACTCTATTTACTTAAAAGGAAACCCATGGATATGTTTGTTTAAATTTTAAAATATATTTGACTATAACCTTATAAACAATTATGTTTTGTAAAAATCACCACGGGAGTCCTACGCTTTGGGGGACTTAAATAACCACTGGCCTCTGTTTGACTACTTTGTGGTCCTCTGTTGTCGTGGATCCATTGACCTCTGTTCTGACTGTCACTTTGTGACCTCTGCTCTGTTTTGTTCTATACCGTGGTTATGATTATTACCTTACATGATTTCTGTATTCTGCCACTTTAAATAAATTGTCATTTTAAATTAAATTATGCAAATATTTTAGCCTGCTCATTATCCATGGTTATTTTATTCCTTACACTCTTGGCATAATATTTCTCACTCTGCTATGTGCTTGTAGCTGTTACCCTTTCAGGTGACGAGATGTAAAGGAAACTCATAACCCCATAAAATGGAACCTGCACATGAACTGATGTTGAATCACTATTTTATTTTTCTTTTTTATATTTTTGCTCCCTTTTGTTTCTATTCGGGGCTGGTCACTGAATAATAAAATAATGAAAGCCCTATAAATGTATTTCCTCTTTCTTAAATAGTAACATGACGTAAAATTTCTGTTTACTTATTTTTATTTTTGCTTGCGCAACTTAATTTGCTACGAATAAGAATAAGTTAGTAAGTTGCGATTCCAACCCTAAGCCCCTGGGGTTGGGTCGTGACATGTTGAGCAAGTAAATGGTTTCTCACGCTTGAATAAAAAAAATAAAAAAATAAAAAGATTCTCATGCGAAGTTGATGCATCCTTGGACGGTTTTGTTTTGCGCTTTTCAAAATGCCCTTTAAGTCTAGTGTTTCGTACACCTTTTGATCTCGCTTGTAGGGGATCCAACACTGACATGTTAGTGGTATCACACTGTATGACTTGATCTTTTTCAACATGCACATCTGTACCCAATCTTAACCTTTCAAACTCCCTTTCAATTTTTTCATCAAGTTCTATAAGTATCTTCTGGCAAATGTTCTTAAGGCTATCATTCCCTTGACTCTTGTATATAGTTGTATTAACTATACGTATCATACTATTACGCCATATGATCTCAGCCTCTTTTGCATTCGCAATGGAATTGGTACGTTGTTCATAAGCCATAATCCCTTTCTTGGCATCTTTTGCCCAACGTTTCAAAATATATTGACTTGGAATTGCAGTCAAATTTTTTACACTAAAAACCCTCAATGCATGACAACAAAGAACTCCTAATGATTCAAACTTCTTACAAGAACAAGAAATGTTGTTAGTGAGATGATCAAAGTGAACAATATGTACCCTTTCACTATTTTCTTCTTTCAACTCAAAGACATCAACTGTATCTTGACAATCAACTTGCTTCCACACCATTGCAAGACTATTGAGAAATTCATTTTCAAATAATTTAAATATCTTACAGGTGTAAACTTGAGCTGCATGACCCAAAATACCACTTTTTTTTACTACTTTTTGTAGGGCACCTTGCTTGCATCGAAAATCTTCATCCAACTTTGAAGAATGCATACAAGATGAAATAATATGTATTGTATTGAATGTATTGTGTTGAATACAATAGAAGGCCTGTATATATAGGTTGAGAAAGAGTATCATACTAGAAATCTAACTATAAGAAAGAGTATTCCATAAGAGATCTAACTATGGCAATACCTAATATATATAGGAATATATACCATATATACATTAACATCCCCCCTCAAACTCAAGAAGGGTAAACATTTTGAGTTTGGAGAGAGAAACTAAAACATGAAATAAAACTAAATAAAATAAAATGCAAATAGATTTCAAAATCTGAACGGGAGCGCAAGGGCCGCTTGAAATAGATCAGTGGCCAGAACTAAAGTCGGGAAACAGTTTATGATCATGTCGGACCATTGTAAGAACTGGCTGAAACTAATGCCAGGACAATTTAAGATCGTGCCGGACCAATATAAAAAACTGGCTGGCACTAACGTCGAGAGATAGTTTATGGTCGTGTTGGACCATGTAGGAATTGGCTGGAACTAACGCCAGGACAGTTTAAAGGAGACATGCCGGACCGATATAGGAGCTAACTGGAATTAATGTCGGGACAGTTTGAAGGGGTCATGCCGGACCGATGTAAGAGCTAACCGGAATCAATGTTGGAACAGTTTAAAGGGGTCGTGCTGGACCGATGTATGTCAGCAAGAGCACGATATTCAGCCTCAGTACTAGAACAAGTAGTAAGAGTTTGCTTCTTGCTACACCAGGCAATGAGAGAGTCACCCAAGAAGAAACAGAACCCTGTAGTAGAGCGACGACCAGTAGAGTCCCCTACCCAATCAGCATCAGAAAATGCACGTAATTGTAGGGAAGAGTGAGCGAAGTAGTGAAGACCATGAAACATAATGCCTTTGAGATAGCGTAAAATGTGAACTAGAGCATCATAGTGCGAACAGCGAGGAGCAGCCATGAATTGACTAACAATGTGAACAACATAAGCAATGTTTGGATGAGTAACCGTGAGATAGACAAGACTACCAACTAGCTGACGATATAAAGTAGCATTAGACAACAGGTGGCCGTCAAGAGGTGTGAGACGAGTCTGAGGATCAACGAGAGTAGAGGCAATCTTGCAATCGGTAACACTAGCACGAGCCAAGAGATCAGAAGTATACTTGGCCTGGGAGAGAAAGTAACCAGATGGATCATGAGAGATTTCCAAGCCGAGAAAATAGTTGAGAAGACCCAATCTTTCATCTCAAACTAGCGACTGAGAAACTGTTTGAGACTAGAGATACCCACTGTGTCATCTCCAATGATGATCATATCATTCACTTGAAGAAGAGGAATAATAGTACCACGCTCTGTCTTACAAAATCATAGGCACTGGAGGAGAATCCAAAATTATGAATAGTGGAGCTAAACTTGGCGAACCAGGTATGATGAGCTTGTTTCAAACCATACAAAGCACGGCGAAGTTTACAGACTTTGGAGGAAGGCCCAGAGGAACTAGGTGAAGGTTGCATATAAACTTCCTCAGTGAGATCGCCATTGAGAAATGCATTCTTCACATCCATCTGATAAAGTTTCCAGTGGCGAGCAGCTGTAACGGCAAGTAAGCTACGAACAGAAGTTAGACGGGCAACAGGAGCAAAGGTTTCTTCACAGTTAAGATGAGCTTTGTAACGCTTAATAGAACCATCAGAATGAGTCTTGAGCTTGTAAACCCATTTGCAACTAACAATACTTTTGCCAGGAGGAAGATCAACCACATCCCAAGTATGATTTTTATCAAAAGCTTGTAGTTCATCAGTCATAGCTTGCTACCAAAGAGAGTTAGAACAAGCCTCTCGATAGGAAGTAGGTTCATGAGAGAAAAATGCAGTAGAACTAACAATGAAATCACGAAGAAGGACAGAAGGTTGTGTTACTCAAGTAGAATGACAAAGAGGTACCTCAGAAGTAGAACCAGGAAGTAGAGTAGGAGTCTCAGGATGGACGAGAGGTAGCATGGC
>NW_021026363.1:954991-977002 GCF_004153795.1 Camellia sinensis | reverse complement strand
TGTCTATACATGGGTGCCGAATCCTGCGGATGAAATTTTCGTAAAATGGCAATTCGAAAATATCTATACATGGGTGCCGAGTCCCGCGGATGAAATTTTCATAAAATGGAAAATTTGAAAATATTAGACATGGGTGCCGAGTCCCTTGGATGAAATTTTCGTAAAATGGCAATTCGAAAATATCTATACATGGGTGCCGAGTCCCGCGGATGAAATTTTCGTAAAATGGCCACAAGAAAATAATTACACATGGGTGCCGAATCCCGCGGACGCAATCTCCGTAAAATGGCAGTTTGAGTATTGTTGGCATGAGGCGTAGTCTCATCTAAGTTGTTTGGTCAGGTTTTGAGCCGTGTTTATAAGTTGGGAATTGGATAAGTAAAGGATTATGAAATAGGATTGTAGTGTACGTTGGTTTATATGAGTTGAACATTTATTAAGTGCTAATGTTTTAGTTATTGCTTATACTATGTTTAGTATATCTCTACTGGGCGTTGGTTCACCCTATTTGGGACATCATTTTCAAGTGCAGGTGACATGCCACCTCTAAGAACGTAGCTTGGAAGGCTTAGTGGCTGAGAGACCTTTTTGATTACTTTTTGTATTACATGTATATCAAGCCAAGGGCTTATTTTGTGTAGAGTTAGTACTCTCCTTTTTGTAACCAAGTGTTGACTTGGAAAGTTGTAAGCCCGTAGGGCATTTACTTTTGTTGTTAACATGTAATACATTCTGTAAGAATACTCTGATTTATGAAATGTGATATCTCTTTCTTGTATCATGGATGTCTGTTTTGGGGTTTATTTTGAGGGCGTTACAATTGAGAACACCCTAGAAAACAAAACTTTATTTGTAGGTTATAGACATGAGAATGTATATATGTTTAATTTGCATGATTTATCTTCTCATTTTAATATTAAATATTTATTTGCTATAAATGATAATGGTTGGCTTTGACATAGAAGATTAGGACATGCTCATTTTAATTTAATTTCTAAACTTTCAAAAAATGAGTTAGTGATTGGTTTACTAAAAATTGTTTTTGAAAAAGATAAACTTTGTGATGCATGTCAAATTGGAAAACAAACTAGAATTTCTTTTAAATCCAAAAATATCGTTTCAACTAGTAAACCGCTTCAACTTTTGCATATTGATTTATTCGGACCATCTAGAACATTAAGTTTAGGAAGAAAATCGTATGCTCTTGTTTGTGTTGATGATTATACTAAATATACATGGGTATTATTTTTAGCGCACAAAAATGAAGCATTTTATAATTTTTCAAAGTTGTGTAAAAGAATTCAAAATAAAACAAGTCTTAATATTTGTAGTATTAGAAGTGATCATGGTAAAGAATTTAAAAATGATGATTTTATTAGATTTTGTGACGACTTAGGAATAAATCATAATTTCTCAACCCCTAGAACTCCTCAACAAAATGGTATAGTTGAAAGAAAAAATAGAACTCTTGAAGAAATGGCTTGTACTATGCTTTGTGAAAATAAGTTGCCTAAATATTTTTGGGCGGAAACCGTTAACACTGCATGCTATGTTATGAACCGAGCTATGATTAAACCTATTCTTAAGAAAACACCTTATAAAATTTGAAAAGGTAGAAAACCTAATATTAGTCACTTGCGTACATTTGGTTGTAAATGCTTTGTATTGAATAACAATAAAGATAACTTAGGAAAATTTGATGCCAAATTGAATGAAGCTATATTTCTTGGTTATTCAATTTTCAGTAAAGCTTATAGAATATTCAATAAAGGAACTCTACTTGTTGAAGAATCTGTGCATGTTGTTTTTCATGAATCAAACAACATTATTTCCAAGAATCTTGTAAGTAATGATATTGTAAAAAATCAACCAAGCATGAAGAACATTTACATAAAAGAAAATGAAGAAAATCCATTACGCGAACATGAAGAAGAAATGACAATGGAAAAACTTCAAGAAATATATGCTCTTCCAGAAAATAACTCAAATCTACCAAAAGAATAGAAGTATGCTTATTGCCACCCCAAAGACCTCATCATAGGTGATGCGGCAGAAAGTATAAAAACTCGTTCCTCTATTAAAAATGTTTGTGATAACTTAGTGTTTGTTTCACAAATTGAACAAAAATCGTTTTTAGAAGCTGAAAATGATGAAAACTGGATTTTAGCAATGCAAGAAGAATTAAATCAATTTGAAAGGAATGGAGTTTGGTTTTTAACTCCTCGACCTAAGGATCATCCCGTTATTGGTACAAAATGGGTTTTTTGAAATAAAATGGATTAATCCGGAGTTGTTACTAGAAATAAAGCTACATTAGTAGCTCAAGATTATAATCAAGAAGAGGGCATTAATTTTGATGACACTTTTGCACCAATTGCTAGACTTGAAGCTTTTAGAATATTATTTGCTTTTGCATGTTTTAAAGATTTTAAATTATATTAAATGGATGTTAAAAGTGTTTTTTTAAATAGATATATTTCGAATGAAGTTTATGTTGAACAACCTCCCGGGTTTGAAAATCATAAATACCCGGATCATGTTTTCAAACTTTCAAAAGCCTTACATGGCTTAAAACAAGCTCCTAGAGCTTGGTATGAAAGATTGAGTAATTTTCTACTCGACAAAAGTTTTTCTAGAGGAAAAATTGATATAACACTTTTTTATAAAAATCAAAAAGGAAGATATGCTAATTGTTCAAATTTATGTTGATGATATCATTTTTGGTGCTACTAATGAAAATTTGTGCAAAAAGTTTGTTAAAGATATGCAGGGTGAATTTGAAATGAGTATGATGGGAGAGTTAAATTACTTCCTGGGTCTACAAATTAAACAAACTAATGATGGTATCCATTTAAATCAAACGAAATATAAAAGATCTACTTAAAAGGTTTGAAATGAAATCATCAAAGCCTGCAGCAACTCCAATGAGCACATCAATAAAAATCGACAAAGATGATCAAGGTAAACCTATAGATGAAAAGAAATATCGAGGTATGATTGGTTCCTTACTCTATCTTACTGCAAGTAGACCCGATATAATGTTTAGTGTTTGTATGTGTACACGTTTTCAATTCGCACCGAAAGAGTCACACATCACTGCAGTCAAATGTATTTTCAGATATCTTGTTGGCACTCCAAATTTGGGATTATGGTATCCTAAAAGAATCACTTTTGAACTTTTTGGTTACTTAGATGCCGATTTTGCGGGATGTAGACTTGACCGAAAAAGCACTAGTGGCACTTGTCATTTTCTTGGACACTCTCTCACTTCTTGGTTTTGCAAAAAACAAAACTCAGTGGCTCTGTCAACTATTGAAGCAAAATACATTGCCGCCGCTGGGTGTTATGCACAATTGCTTTTGATGAAACAACAATTTTAAGATTTTGGACTTCACTATGATCATATTCTTATAAAATGTGACAACACAAGTACCATTAATCTTTCAAAAAATCCAATTCAACACTCACGCACTAAACACATTGAAATAAGGCATCATTTTCCAAGAGATTATGTACTCAAAGGTGATATTGAACTCGAATTTGTGCCTACAAATCGTTAATTAGCTAACACATTTACCAAGCCTCTAAATGAATAACTATTTTGTTATATTAGAACTGAACTCAGTATGATAACTACTCCAATATGATGTTTATATTAAAAATAATTTTTTTAAATAAATAATAAATAATAAAATAATAATAATAATAATTAATAAATAAATAAATTATATACAAATATATATATATATTCTCTCTTTCTCTCTCTCTCTCACCCACACTGTTTTTATCTTTCACCTGCTCTCTCCATCACTCTCTGTTTTCTCTTTCTCTCGCTCGCTCTCTCGCTCTTCTTTCTTCCTTTCATCCTCAGCCGACCCTATCTTCATCCTCACATCGTCTACAACCAGCTCCACCATCCACAATATCATCCATCACCTTCATCACTACCATCATCTACAACCAGCTCCACCATCCACAACATCATCCATCACCTTCATCACTACCGTCATCCACTCAAATTCCTCACCGACTTACCAAGATCCCTCACGGCTCTACTTTCATGACCCATCTTCAACATCATTTTCAATTCATCAAGATCAATTACCGATCTACAAAATTCGTCACCCATCTACAAGATCTTTTTCATTCCTTCCGATTATCAAGGTCACCACCGATCAACATGTTAAAATTCTTTTTGCACTATGTTATATTTTTTTTACTTGCTGTATGTGCTCCAAACTCTCTTGGATTTAATAATGATTGCTTCTACCTTGTCTGAAGAAATTTTTTTTTTATTTGCTTCTTTTATACTAGTGCACTTGGTGTAGTTGTTTATGGCCGGATCTTAATGGCCCTTGGTATTATAGATTGGTAATTTATTTTTTCAAATTTATGTAATTTTTAGTGCATTAATTTAGGGGGAGATTCATATATTTTGAGATTAACAATTATTATAAAAAAAAAAGGGGTGTTTGTATATTCTGTGCATAATTTTAGGGGAAGTATATATATATATATATATATTTACTCCTTATCTGCACTACTTCTTATCTGCACCAGCAAATTTTTTTTGCAAAGACAGAATTTATATATATATATATAAAGAAATGCTTGCAATTTTATTTCAGAAAGAGAAAATATTATTCGATTATATGTAAGTTTTCAGAAGGCTTCACAGATTTTTTCTTTTTCACTTCTCTCAACAATTTTTCATGAGCCTCTTTTACATGCCTCTCTCTATTTTCAACTTCTGTGAGTCTTGGCATTATAACTGTTGCATAATATTGCAACGCATTCTCCAACTGTGCATTTTTTCTTTCTAGCTCTCTCTTCTCCTTACGAATATTAGCCAATTGTTGTTTTAGCAAACACACATCATCTCTCCATTGCTAATTTTCTTGTATTATTGCTTGTAATCATTGAGCCATATTAGAAACTGCGGTCATTGCCTGTGTACTCATAGCCAAAGTGTTATTAATAGCATCGATATCATTCCAATTACCAATAACACTAGGACTCTCATTTGCAGGACTAGCGTATGCCTACACCACTGGTAACCTCTAATTTTCCTGCATTACAGGCACCTCATGTATGTCCGAACTATTGATGGCTGAGATAAGGAATGACATGATTACACAAACAGGTAACACAAATTTTTTTCTCCAACACTTGATAATTTCGTATCTTTGCCCATCATCCTTGTTCCCTTTTTTATACACTCCACTGATCCAATACTCGATGCATATCTGCTCAAATATTTTGTTTGTCAATATTTCAGGTGCCACAGATGCTCCAAAATCCCCATAATGATTTCGACAAGACCTAAGGACCATTATTATATTTTTGGCATCTCAGATTATTTTATCCAATGTGTTTGTTTCCTATCCCCATATTTTATTTTGATGATGTCAAATGGGGAGAAAAAAATATGATCTTGAATTGTTGTGCATGCATGTGCTTTAATTATATGTTGCAGAGTTATCAAGCAGAGTTATCAACTATTTTGTTGATTTTAATTTTGTGTCAAATCTATCCATTCATGTATTGCCATCATCAAAAAGGGGAAGATTGTTAATCATGTTATTTAATTTTAATGATGTCTAAAATATAAATTGATAATTTTTTATATTGTATATTATTTGACACAAAATTTTATCTGTTTAAATTATATATTGTATGATACATTTGTTAAATATTATTTAAATAAAAATATTGTGAAAACTTTACCATTCACTTTTTGACAAATTTAAAATTGATTAGTTGTATTATTTTGACAAAATTGATTGATTGGTTGGCTAGTCACTATTCACCTTTTGATAGATTTAACATTGATTAATTGTATTATTTTGACAAAATTTACTGTTTGGTTGTATTATTTTGACAAATGTGATATTAATAATTTGTTTTCTTTTGATATACTCACATGGAAAGATTGGTTATTTTTATTTGAGTATATTTATAATACACATACAAATATTTTATTAAGAATAGCAATGTACATTCAAATAGTTTAAAATTCACTATGCAATCACTATGCACTTTTTTGTTCCTTACGTACTATTCATTGATAGAAGTCCATTGCCTTTCATTCAAAGTATTTGATTTGTTCATTTTGAAAATCAAAAAGCACCAATAACCAGCTGTCACTATTTTTGAAAAAATGAAGCCACATAATGAGCATACCTCAGCTGCTAATCCATGTGAAGGGACTCCAAAGTCAGAAAAGGAGCGTCCCCTCCTCCAACGGATATATATTTTTTGGGTATAAATAGAAGTGTTGTATGTGAAAAAAAAAAGAACTTGAAGAGAGAAAAATTTCAATGTGCTCTAAAATTTTGAGTATATTGTATTCTGCTATTTCACTTATCATTCGTTGTTACACTTTCATATCTACTATGTATGAGAGAATTATTGTAAAAGATGGTTTAAGTACCACTTATTTTTATTCATTATTTTTGTGAGAGATTTTTGTAAGGGTAAGACATTTATTGTTGAGTGAGGCTCAGTAGATAAGAGTAAATCCTGTGCAAAATCCACAAACTTGGGGAAGACTTGGTGGTGTATTATTTCATTTTGATAATAAAGAAATTCTCAAGGGGTTCATTGGGGAGTGGACGTAGTCCTGGCGTGTCGAACCATTATAAATCTCAGTGTTTGATTTTCTCTCCTTATCTCTCATACTTTTATATTGATAATTATTATTCTGTTTTTTTATTTGTTAAAATTTTGAATATTATGTTTATAAATTTTAATATTATAAATTTTTTTTAATAACTCAATTCACCATCTCTTGAATTGCCTACCTGGGATAACAACCAGATTTGTAACTTCCCTTATATTCATCGTAATTTTGTAGCAACAAAATATTCAAAAATGTTGAATTTATCATTTTGCATTTGCATATAGTGGGGCCTGGAGAGAGTTTTTGAACTAAATTGGCACATGAAAAGAATTATGCTTCATATATTTGTGGAGATTGGGTCCCCTTGAAATCATATTTTGGTATATAAAGTTTAGTGGATGACTGTCGTCATCATATCTCTATTGCTCCACTAGTTATGTCTCTCTTCGCTTTGGTCTATTTTTTTTATTGTATTAGGAACTGCCCCAAAGAGGCCATTTGCTGCCATTGTGGGTGGTTCCAAGGTCTCATCCACGATTAGAGTGATTGAGTCGCTTTTGGAGAAGTGTGATATCCTGCTTCTTGGTGGAGGAATGATCTTTACATTCTACAGGGCACAAGGTATTTCCGTGGGTTCATCTTTAGTGGAGGAAGACAAGCTTGATCTTGCAACTTCACTCCTTGCCAAGGTGTCACGGGTTGCCTTGCAAGGCTAACTCTGTGACGTTTCGCTCGCGGTGGTGTGGCCATTTGAGTGCTCAAGAGTGGCCGTTGGAAGTGCCCCAACGTGGCCTAACATTGGCCCCAAGTAGCCCAAGCTATGTAGGCCACCAATAGCCAACAAAAGACAAAGCCGCAGCCCATATTAGAAGCCAACCAGCGCTGCCAGCAGCAGCAACCAGCGCTGCCAGCAACCAGAAATGGCAGCCAACAGTGCAGAGTTTTGGCACTTTGGTTCGGCACTCAAAGGAAGGAGTTTTGAGTTGAAATTTTTACTGGAGATAGGTCTTAGGGAAAGTGTTTTTCCGACCAAGTTTCGTGATTTTTCTTAATTTGTGAAATTTATGAAAAATCATTATGACTCCTCGGACATATATGATGTTTCCTCCTGCCAGATGGAAAATTGCTTAACAAGCATATATAAGGGGGTATGGTGTGCTACCTACCTATCTACCTCCACGCCCAAACTGGGCTTGAAGTGAGCAACCTTGGGACAACTCAAGGGCGGGCTTTAGGCATCCAGAGGGGTGTCTAGAGTCTCCACGTGGGTTTGGGAGCCCCGTGGACTGTGCAATAATGTAAGCACTGCGCGTGTCCTCCCGACGGGAGGTCCACTACGTTGTTTCCACTATGCCACGCAATATGGTATCTTTGGGACTCGTTTTGGACCGAATGGGCTATCGAGGCACCACTAAAGGTTTCGTGGGTTCATCTTTAGTGGAGGAAGACAAGCTTGATCTTGCAACTTCACTCCTTGCCAAGGTGTCACGGGTTGCCTTGCAAGGCTAACTCTGTGACGTTTCGCTCGTGGTGGTGTGGCCATTTGAGTGCTCAAGAGTGGCCATTGGAAGTGCCCCAACGTGGCCTAACATTGGCCCCAAGTAGCCCAAGCTATGTAGGCCACCAATAGCCAACAAAAGACAAAGCCGCAGCCCATATTAGAAGCCAACCAGTGCTGCCAGCAGCAGCAACCAGCGCTGCCAGCAACCAGAAATGGCAGCCAACAGTGCAGAGTTTTGGCACTTTGGTTCGGCACTCAAAGGAAGGAGTTTTGAGTTGAAATTTTTACTGGAGATAGGTCTTAGGGAAAGTGTTTTTCCGACCAAGTTTCGTGATTTTTCTTAATTTGTGAAATTTATGAAAAATCATTATGACTCCTCGGACATATATGATGTTTCCTCCTGCCAGATGGAAAATTGCTTAACAAGCATATATAAGGGGGTATGGTGTGCTACCTACCTATCTACCTCCACGCCCAAACTGGGCTTGAAGTGAGCAACCTTGGGACAACTCAAGGGCGGGCTTTAGGCATCCAGAGGGGTGTCTAGAGTCTCCACGTGGGTTTGGGAGCCCCGTGGACTGTGCAATAATGTAAGCACTGCGCGTGTCCTCCCGACGGGAGGTCCACTACGTTGTTTCCACTATGCCACGCAATATGGTATCTTTGGGACTCGTTTTGGACCGAATGGGCTATCGAGGCACCACTAAAGGCCTCGTGTGCCAACTCTAGTGCTTGGTTTGGGTTCAACCTTGCACGAGGGGATCCCGTGGCTTAAGCTAAGCGGTTGGAATGCGACACCGCATATGTGGGCTATCGAATGAAGGCATCAAGCTATGCAATGACTACGTCCTTTGAGGGACTACATTATGCTACGAGCAAACTACGGATTGAGACGTCGCCTTACTCATGCTACACGTTGGTGCAACGCTAAGGTGCGCAATGGCCTTAGGCGGAATCTAGCACACGTGTTGGCACGAGGACTACACCGTGGGCAAGAGATTGACCCTCGGTGGCTTGTGGGCTTCGCATGACCAAGTGGCCATCCAATATGCATCTATTGAGGCATGCTAGACCCTACGACACTTCAAGATGCTATTAAAGACCCAACGTGCAATGTTGGCTTGTTGGCTAAGTTGAGGACCTTCGCTAGCACATTGTTGTGTGGCTAGGCACCTTGATGACATAAACCTAAGTTGGGCGAGCACCTTGCTTGAGGTAAGCTTGGCGCTATGAAGTGACTTATGCCGTGCTTGGTACACTTGAGACGTCAGGCCTACTTGTGGCATCCGGCTGAAGACGGAGCTTCCTTGTGAAGTTGTTTTGCTTGACAAAGCATTGGGCCCTAATGTTCAAACGGGTGAGATCATCAACACTCGATTTGTCAATGAGCTATGGCGGGCTTAAACTTGGTGGAGTTTGAGCGCCACACAAGCAAAAATTGATCCGCTGCGCCTCTAAAGGAGTTGGCCCGTGACACATGGCCAAGGCCAAAGGAGTATCTCTTCTATTACCCACTGATGTGGTAATTGCCGACAAGTTTGCTCCTGATGCAAACAGCAAGGTTCGTTCGTTGAGCCCCAGTTGGAATTTCATTTTGCTCAAGTTTTATTACTTTTCACATTCAAAATCTTTAGGTCCCTTCACTGGCAATGGAAAACCTATCATTTTGTTTGATTAAAACTGACTGTCTGATAGTAACCATCATTTCACAAACTGGTGATCTCTGTGATTTTGTTTTACTACACTAGTTAGTACGTAATAATATTTTACTTCGGTCATTGCAGATTGTGCTAGCAACTGGCATCCCCGATGGCTGAATGGGATTAGATATTGGACCGGACTCTATTAAGATATTTAATGATGCTTTGGACACTACCAAAACTGTTATTTGGAAAGGACCAGTGGGAGTGTTTGAGTTTGTCAAGTTTGCTGCTGGAACAGAGGTGTGCGATAATTTTCTTGCTTGTTTCTTTGGTTTAATTTATCAAAAAATGGATGAATCATATTGTGTATTTGCTTTCTACATGTGCACGTAATGATACATGTGAAAAAATTCATATGCCTTGGGGGGATGACAATGGGGTTAGGTCTGGGACAATATGGTGCCACTTTTATGCCTAACTTACCCAAGAAAGTCTTGGCTGGGAATTACTGAGAATTTGCTTTCATTTATGTTTGGTTTTATTCATCTTACCCTCAAATTGAATGCAGTAGATAAACTTTGCATTAAGCGAAGAAAACTTGATCATGCATTGAACCGAGTCCAGTTTTAACCCATACAAATTGTTGGGCTATGTTATGCAAAGAGCCCATCAGAAGAGGGAGAAATAGTAAAGATTACCTGATTTACCTGCTCCCATTGTGTTGGCTACATATTTTGTAAAAGCCAGTTACAGTTCGACACGTGGCAGAGTAAGGGTAATAAAGGGAGGTTATTGAAGCCTTTAATCCTGATCGTACACGTGGCAATAAATATTGGTCCTCACATGATCTGAGTAACACTAGATCAATAACGGGATGCAAGATGACATATCTTCAACGGTTACTCATATTCAAATTCAAGTACAAGAGGGAAACTCAACTGCCAGTAATGGCGTAATGGAGCTACTTGTAAGGAAGCATGATCAGCGATCATGGAGGAGCAGTTCGACGGTTCGAAGTGCAGTTCGAAGGTCATCACTGACGAGTATAAATAGCGGGGCAGCCCCCAGAAAAAAGGACGGACTCAGATCATACAAATCAGTCATTTACTTCATATATTTTCTTTTCCAGTCTTTTACATTTCCAGTCTTTAAATACCTGCACTTTAAATACCCGCACTGCACTTTGATTCATAGGAGTAGCTTCAAGTAGATTCAAGTAGATTGCTGTTGTAAACCTCTTCGAGGCTGAGTTCGGACCATTGTAAGTGTTCATTTTTATGAAATACTTCAATTGTTCTTCGTATTACTGTTATTTCTCTTAATTTCTCCTAAGTCAAGCCACCAGTAAAAGTCCTCTTCATTGAGGCTGAAAAGAACTAAAACACAATCGTCTGATAATTGGTTGGCAATCACAATTTCTGTAAGGACTGATTGATCCTTGCTGGCACGCTCATATTTACAAAAATACCCTTCGAAAAGCCAAAAAGCCAACACATTGCAATCCCAATATTTCTACTTGGTGAGTTAAAGTTTGTAACTGCTATTGCAGGCAATTGCAAAGAAGTTAGCTGAACTCAGTGGGAAGAGAGTGACAACCATAATTGGAGGTGGAGACTCTGTTGCAGCTGTAGAAAAAGTAGGAGTTGCTGATATGGTGGTGGTGCCAGTTTGGAGTTGTTGGAAGGCAAAGAGCTCCCTGGTGTCCTTGCTCTTGATGAAGCCATACTAGTTACTGCTTAAGACAAGTTTCATACGATTTTTCCCCCCCACCCATCCATCCCTTTATTGACATGTCAATTCGGGCTTGTAAACGAGAAATGTTGTAGCCAAATACGAGTTCATGTGGTAGGTTTTCACCATTGCCATCAATGTAAGGACCCATTTACCCTGTTTTCCTGACCCCTCGTTCACATTAAGGATGGTAAGAAATGTTTTAATGGCAAGAAACCTTTTCTAGTCATTAATAAATTGGGCACCCTCTCAGCCCCACCACCTGAAAACCTTGTTTTTTTCCAAATTAAATTTGTTTGGTGTGGCTTTTGTTTTTGGGTTTAAATATGTTAAGCTTGTAAGTAACATTACAACCATGGAATGATATGACCCAATCCTTAAACTCCATTTGTATGGTTACAGAAAAGAGCATGAAAAGGATAAAAGACTGAAGATAGCTGCCAAACTGTGGCTTTCAGTTGAGGAACAAGGTGAATTTAGAATGTTCATCATTCAATTTGCTCTCTCAACCATGGAGGAATTCAATTGTTATAATATATGTTATATGGTTTAAAAACTTTCTAATAATGGGCTACAGATAGATGGCCATATCAACCCAACATTGGGTGAAAAATATTTATTAGATGAGGGAGATCATCAAACTAGTAGTGTCTTTGTAGTATCTGAACTTTTAGATCATATAGTAATTCATACTTGCTGTATGCATAAAAATTAATCTGTTTGGTTTGGAGGATGTGACATGACTTCCAGAGCTAGCTTTGTCTACTTGCAATGTTGGAAGTGACAGAGGAGACACTGGTTGGTTAGGTTAGGCTATGCATAATCACGACTCCTCCGAGTTGATTGGAAAGAAGCATAACCTGAATGAGACAAGTGACGGCTTTCTCTATCTCCCTCGCCCTCTCCGTCCAAAGGTTACACTACTAGAGATCATGAAAAAATTATCATGAAGACGATCGTGAAAGATTCTCTACCCTTGGATTACACATACAATAAAACACTACACACTAATCAACGACGGATGAAAAATCTTCATGATGCATTTCATGATATTTTTTTCATGATCCCTAATATTATTGAAAACTATCGCAGCACAGGGAGAATTTATATTAATTAAATTATGTGGACAGAGGTGGAAATTTGTGACAAAAAACAGGTGAATCACGATATTTCATTTTTGCCCACGAAAATGAGCATATCATACGGTTAGCCGCAACTTAAATGCTTCTGACTTTTTGTTTTGTTTTGTTTTGTTTTGTTTTTTGATTTTTTTTTTTTGGTTATATAAATTATTAATATTTAACAAATGGTTTAATTAGCTTACCATAGAAAGAAAAAAAAAACAAACAAACAAAGTCCACCTATAATAATAATAATACATCAATAGTTGAAAAAAATAATAATAGAAAATGAGCATATCATACGGTTAGCCGCAACTCAAATGCTTCTGACTTTTTGTTTTGTTTGTTTTTTGATTTTTTTTTTTGGTTATATAAATTATTAATATTTAACAAATGGTTTAATTAGCTTACCATAGAAAGAAAAAAAAAACAAACAAACAAAGTCCACCTATAATAATAATAATACATCAATAGTTGAAAAAAATAATAATAGTGGTTACACCATGCGTTTTAAATGTAAAATTTAAAATAAATAAATAAATAAATAAAGGTAGTCAAAGCGAAGGAAATGAATAACTATATCAGTGGATTATGTTTTAGTGTTTCTTCTCATTAAACGAGTCTCAAAAATCACCTATAAATCAGAGAGAATATACTAATAGGATATGCTTTCTGTGCACTAATGATGATATTTCCCAAAGGTTTAACATCCAAATAAGTAGGTCTCCAAAAGAAAACTATAGGGATAAAAAAATATGATATTAAGGTTTCGTTTGGGAACAGATTAATTTAGTAATTTTTTAATTATTTGGTTAAAATATGAGCTAAAAAAAATTAATATGTTTGGGATGACTTTTTGATTTTTTACAAAAATATGTGCAAAAAGTAAAGAAAAAAGAAAATCTTTGACTTTTTAGTATGGGTTGTTGGCTTTTTGATTTTTTAGTGACTTTTTAGCTAAAAAAGTCACTTGCCAAACGAGTCCTAAGTCCACCGTAAAACAAAATTACAAATTGTGTGTACTATATACTTTGAAAATCAAAATTCTCATTTTAAAATAAGCCAACATAAAATAATAATCATCATATTAACACTTATTATATGTGGGCATAATAAGTTTGTTAATCATTATTTAATTTAGGGATAAGCATGTTTTGAATTGAATTAGTTTGAAGTAAAATTACGACTAATTTGTTGTTTACAGTTCTATAAAAATTGGAACCAAATCAATATATTTAACTTATAGAATCAATCCGAATTAAATCCTTTAAACACGATTCGGCTCGATTTGAAATTACAATATCACATAATCTCTTCATAAAATAATCATATGACATTTTTAAAAAAATTTAACCTATCGTAAATTTTAAAAATAGTAATAACATGTCTATCAAACAAAAACATAACATTAAGCAAACATTGTTTAACATTAAACTCTGATTTTTATTATTACATTAATCTGAAATGTTATGAATTAGGATTTGATTTATGAATAAGCGGGTAGGATTATATGCATCAAAGTGTATTGTATGTACATGATTTAAGTTTGCAGAGTGTCAGAAATTAAAGTCCAAATTAAGTACGGACCTACGTGAGGAGGTCGCCTCTGTTAGGTGACTATGAATGATTAAAGAAGCATGAGCCAAAGCCCAAGGGAAGTGGGTTAGCAGTGGGCCAGAGCAGGTCTGACCAGCCAAAGGTCCAAACAAACTCCATGAAGAAAAATGTCTAAGTCAAGTTGCAGAGGCAACACTTGCAGCGGTTAAGTTGCTGAGACACTTTGTCTCAGCGCTGCCATTCCCAATATTGTCGGTTCCACCACCATCTGAAGTTGCTGAAGGAAAGAGAAAGCCGAAGCAATTAAGTTGTAGAGGCGACACTTGCGGTGGCCAAGTTGCGGAGGCACTTTGTCTCAGCGCCGCCATTCCAAGTATTGTCTGTAGCGCCGCCATTCCAAGTATCATCGATATCACAACCATCTGGAGTTGCTGAAGGAAAGAAAAAACTGAAGCAACTAAGTTACAGAGGCAACATTTGCAGCGACCAAGTTGTGGAGGCATTTCATCGTTGTCGCCATCTCCAATATTGTCGGTTCTGCCATTTAAACTTGTCGTGGGAAATGACTACCACAACAACTACAGCCGCAACAACTAACTTGTGGAAAGAACACCCCGCCAAGGTGATAGCAACCTTTGGGAAAAGCTTCCCCTCCACAAGTAGAGGCTAATGCTTGGTGCTGATAGCAGGCCCCAAGGGATTACTAGCCTAGAGTTGACAGCAGGCCCCCAAAGTCATTTTTAGCTTAGCGCTGTTAGCAGGCCCCGGAGCTCACTAGCTCGGCGCTAATAGCAAGCCCCAAAGCTCACTAGCTTGGCACTGATAGCAGGGCCCAAGGCTTACTAGTTAGAGCTGATAGCAGCCCCAGAGATACCAGTATACCATGGTGACCTCGTGAAAATGAGAGCAGGGTAGCCCGAGTGTAAGGGAATCCTTTTCCATTACCCAGGTCATGAACCTGCCTTAGTTGCATATGCAGGACTAAGGAAGCCCCCTTGGGTTTAGTACTAAAGCACAACATAGCTGATAGCAGGCTTAGCTGTGACCTTCGCACTGGGACGCTGGGGAGTTTGTGGTTAAGTGGCTAAGGATGGAGGCTTCGCTGAGGTGAACACGAAAACATGGCTGATAGTAGGCTATGAAGTCCTGAGAATGCATGTACTGGCTAAATAGAATTGAGAAGACTGAAACTGAGAAGGTAAGTGCAGCAACAAGGTTTACCGCTGCAAGTGCACTTGCTGAGGTTTGAACTGAAAAGGCAAGTGTAGCAGCAAGGCTTACCACTGCAAGTGCACTTGCTGAGGTTCAAGATGAGAAGGCAAGTGTAGCAGCAAATGCTACCGCTGCAAGTGTACTTGTTGAGGCTCAAAAGGTAGTTGCAGCGCCAAACACTCCCGTCGCAAGTGCACCTGCTGAGGCACACATGGCACCTTCAGCCTAGCAACTCAAGGCAGAATATTCCATGTGATCCGTTAGGACACATGTCTTCTCTCTATTTGGTCACTTGGTGTCCTCTTGGTACCAAGAAAAAGCCTATAAATAGGACCCATTTCCTAGCCCAAGAGGAGAGGAATTTTGCGGGATTTGGGGGAGATGCTGCCCATTTGTACACTGCCATTGTTTTATTCTTGTGCTAATTGCTTCACCCTCACCTAGCTGCACACTCTCCAAATCCCAGACAGTTGCTGCTTCCATTCTTCAGCCATTCCACCATTTTTTGGATCATTAAAATAGTTTTGCCTCTCTAATCATCTTTCTAACCTCGAACCTCCCTACAAAGTTATATATTGTTCAATTCGATTTCCAAACAAGAATTGCACCATGAATTTAAAAAATAAAATAAAACCTACCGAATTAAACTAAACAAGTTCGATTTGTAAATTTTCCGATTTCCTCACATTGTCCTAATTTAATCTTTAGTTTTAAGAGAAAGTTAGTTTATGGGAAAATAGTAGTAAATTACTAATCGGTTAACATTTTATTTTACCAAAAAAAAAAAGAAAAAAAAAAAGGCGGCGTGTTACCCAAGTCGAGAATTATTGAAATAGGAATAGTGAAGTGATATTTTGCATTTTTAACGCCCAAGGCAAATACGAAAGAAAGTAGGTGTGTGCATAAAGCACCACGCTTATTATATGGAATTACTAACCTTATCGTGTGCCTTCTTACCTATAAAAATCTTCGGGATCCTTCTCTTGACTGGCTGCCCTTGCTTTTGTTTGAATCCTGTGATCACTCACTCAAATTGGAAATCCCGAATCTGTAAATCCTTTGATCATACATAGCATAGCAGTAGTGAGTTTTGGTTTATGCAACCGATTTTCTTTGTATTGAATTACATTTTTATTTCTTTCTTTCTGTCATGGGAAATTCTAATATACATCCTTTTAAAATGAGAGTACCGCATACCTCCCTAATTATAATATTATTTTAGCTATAATTCATGAGTTGTTTAACTTTTTTTTTTCTCAAAATTATAATTCACAATTATGTTATTTCTTTTTTAGTTATTAGGTGTTGGAACAATCTTCTGTGTATAATAAATAAATTGAAACTAAATCAAACAAATAAAATAAATAATGTACCGAATTTATTTTACCGAACCGAATAAATAATAAAAAGATCAAGTCGAGTGTGTAACACTCTATCCTTAAGACAAATTCGCCCCACTTCGGTGCTTAGGAACTAATGGCATCTATCTCCTAAGATACAATGGTCTTCACAAATTGTAGTAGCATAGCACTCCAAACAATTTGTTCGGCGAACAAAATTTGTGTTCTAAACTCTCTGAATTTTTTCCTAAAATAATATGAAGAATAATTGATGCAAGGGAGCAAAAAGAAGGCAAAAGAAATGAATTTTTTGGATTGCCAAATGCTGGAACAAATCTGGAAATATAGACCCAAACAGGTACATAATTTGAAGTGAACAAAGGCAAATTCAAATTGGACAAGTGCAACAGATAACTGCCCAGCAATTTGTATCTGTTGGAAAACTACTGCAGTTCAAAAACAAGTCTGGTAGAAATGAATCTGTTTGGGTTCAAACAGATTTGAAAACTGTTTGAACAGTTTAATTTGTTTTGGAAAAATGGACTGGAAGAGGTAACAAAGGTCAAAAAATTAAATTCAAATTTTGAATTAATTGAAAAAAATTCAAATGAATTTTCTTCAAAAAATTAATATAATAACCGACCCGACCCACAACCCACACCCGTGCCCGGCACAGCTCGGCCCGGCCGAACGACGGCAGGGCCTGTGTGCGCAGTTTAGGCCAAGGTTCACTTTATCCATAACTCCTCCCTTCTACAAACTTGAGGTGCCCCTTAGAGCCCAACCCAGGTGTTATAATTTAGAGCTTATATACACACAAAAGCTCTCCTAAAGTTTCAATGTGGGACACCTCATTTAAAAAAAACTCATATTTACTTCTTTAATTGTCCATTCCACGAACCCAAAAACGACGTCAACTTCCCATTCACTCATAAATGGTTTTGACGAACTGTCTTCACCGTGTGATTTGCCATGCGGCAAGGAATACGTCACCTCCTCGGACCCATTCCAAAAAACGTTTAGGGCCCACTCAATTTTGGACTCAAAATTAACCTAAAATAAACCTTATAAAATCAAATTTTCCAACAATAGGTGCATACGAAGGTTGTACACTAGTGTTTCCCTTCTGCCATTGGTTTACATTGGATTCTACTATATATTTTGATGAGTGATTGATTGATGTCACCTAAAATACTTGTTTTTTGCTGTGATATATTTTTTCACCTCCTGTGTTTCCCTGTTAGTTGCTTGGTGGGGGTATATTACCAACCCTCTTCTACAAATGAATGAGAATGAAAGAACCATTTTTAAGTTAAAATAGCTTATTTCAACTCTCGGAGACAAGGGGAAGGGGAAAACGTGGGAGTAGGGGAAGTAATTAGATCCTGTGGATGTCTTTTGTTGACATGGAAAGCAGTAGAAGCCTATCTTTATGCCCCAAATTAGTCTCCAATTGCCAAAGTTAATTGAGACTAATGGAAGTGTTCACTTTGGATAATGGCTAGGCATTTGAGTTTAGTTTCTATTCCATTTTCTAACTACGTATTTTTTTATTTTTTCTAGTTTAAATATGTTGAAAATTTAATGCAATTTGTACCAAAAAAAAAAAACACACATTAACTATATTTTTTGAATTTTGGGTTGCAGGGACGCCCAAAGGGTGTCACACCAAAGTACAGCTTGAAGCCTCTTGTGCGTAGGCTGTCTGAGCTTCTTGGTGTTGAGGTTTCTATCTTTCGATGTTTTTGTTGGCTTTCTTTTCAGTCCATGAAATGCTTGCTAATCTTGTTTATTTGCCTCCAACAGGTCAAGATGGCAAATGACTGTATAGGTGAACAAGTTCAGAAAATGGTGGCTGAACTACCAGAAGGGGGTGTTCTTCTTCTGGAAAATGTGAGGTTCTACAAGGAGGAAGAGAAGAATGATCCTGAATTTGCAAAGAAGCTGGCATTTCTTTCAGACCTCTACGTGAATGATGCATTTGGCACTGCTCATAGAGCACATGCTTCCACAGAGGGAGTGTCGCTAAGTGTTTGAAGCCTGCTGTTGCCGGATTCCTTATGCAGAAGGTTTTTAGTTTCCATTTCATTGTTTCACCTTTCTTCAAGAAACAAAATATTACCATTTAAAATCTGTGTGTGCACACAAAAATTGGGCAAATACATAATCAGCACCATTCTCTGGCAGAATTTAGACTCAAAGTCTCTCTTATTGGAGATTTTGAAGTTTTGAATGTCTGATCAATTGTCAAAGAAATATATGAATATATTATATACCTTGGTTTGACTTTTCATGCTCAACCTGTCAAAAATCTGAGCTTTGCTTGCTAAGCCTCGCAGGTTGTAACATCTTGACTTATTTTTTTGGTTTTAGGAACTTGATTATTTAGTTGGAGCTGTGTCGAACCCCAAGAGGCCATTTGCTGCCATTGTCGGAGGCTCCAAGGTATTGAGTAAGATTGGTGTGATTGAGTCTTTGTTGGAGAAGGCTGACATGCTCTTGCTAGGTGGAGGTATGATTTTTACATTTTACAAGGCCCAAGGGTACTCAGTTGGATCCTCCCTAGTTGAGGAAGACAAGCCTGACCTTGCAACATCACTCCTTGCGAAGGCTAAGGCTAAAGGGGTGCCTTTAATGCTCCCTTCTGATGTGGTTGTTGCTGACAAGTTTGCCGCTGATGCCAACAGTAAGGTTAGTCTCTCTCTCTCTCTCTCTCTCTCTCTCTCTCTCTCTCTCTCTCTCGCTCTCTCTCTATAGTAAAATAAGTAATCTGATCACGTGTGCAAGATTAGCTTGAGATGAAATCCTCCAGCCTTGACATGTTCGTTGAATCTGATTTAGTATTAGTTTCAAGGATGCTAAGTTGTTAGGGGGTGAAAATGAGGAGAAATTTTCCTTTCTAATATGACGTTCATGGCTTTGATTGTCTGCATTTAAGTGAACACTTATTTGATTGCAAAACTAATATTGCTGGTTATAGTGTGGTTAAACATTAGTAATATATGTTTTGCAGATTGTCCCAGCATCTGGTATTCCTGATGGTTGGATGGGATTGGCATTGGACCTGATTCCATCAAGGTCTTTGGTGAAGCATTGGATACCACCAAAACCATTATTTGGAATGGACCTATGGGAGTGTTTGAATTCGAAAAGTTTGCAGCAGGAACGGAGGTACAAAACCCACGTGATCTTATTTATAGCATTAGCATCATCCCTGTGCTATAATGATCAAACCTTGAATTTGGAGGGTGGTTGTAGTTTAAAACCTGTTTTCATTACTTTCGTAGCTCAAGTCCCTTTCTACTATTATGCTAAGGCGATTGATTACATGTGTTAATGTACACTAAACCTAACCCACTAACCTAACCCACTACATCCACCCCACTAAACCTAACACACTTACCATCTCCACTACCACCCACCACCTCCACTACCATCCACTACCACCACTCACTTACCTCACACCTCTCCTATATAATAGCTTGTAACATACAAATCAATATACAACAATCTTGTAATATACACATAAATCAATAATACAATTCTCTTTTTACATTGTTTACTTACAACCTCTCTGCTTCTCCGAGAGCTTCGAACCTCTGCTTACTCCCATCCATGGCGAAATCAGAGAGAATGAGGGATTGCAGGAGAGAGAGAGAGTCTACAAATATGAACATCTCAACATTTTCTCTCTCTCTCCATGGCGGATGTTCATCATGGAGGAGCACAAGGCATCAAGCTATTTGGCACAACAATCGCAGTACAATCAAACAACACAAAATGATCATCCAAACAAAGCTGATGATCATCATCATCCTGATTAAACAATAACAGACGAGACCATACAAGATCATACCATGTCTCAGGAGCTCAAAGACCAACCGCTCCCTCTCACTCCCGTCGTTTACTTCGGCGCCCCTTGCTCCTCCCTCGACCGCCTCTCTGCCGAGGCTGAGCCGCCCAGTCACGTCGTCACAGGACCCTCTGAAGCCCTCGTCTTCGAAGCTCACTTCTACCACCATCTCCTCCGCCTCCGGCGGCCGCTGGAGCCCTGCCAGATTCGCTGGAGCCCTCCTCTTCGGGGTCAACTCCGCCCTCGGATACCTCCTTATGCTCGCTGTCATGTCTTTCAACGCCGGCGTCTTCCTCGCCATATTCCACCCCCGGTCCGACTCCGACGTCATCGCATGGCAAAGCTTCGTCCGAACCCGACCCCGGTCCAGCCTCTTCTCATTTGTCGGCTGCGCTCGTAAATCCTTGTGCACACCACACTTTTGACCCGTGACCATGGATCCAGCAAAGCCACCTTGGGTGGGTTTACCATCTGTGTAGATATCTTGCAATTGCTCACCATTGGCTCTAGCAGCTACAGTGGAATCAGTATTGGCATATGAGAGCAAATCAACAGGACCGAAAATGGGTGGGACACGAGTGAGAGTAGGTGCCATTGCTGGGATGCTGTTTGGTTTCGTATTTGTGGTGATTTTGCCAATAATAGTCTACTATGGGGTGGCCACTTGTTAAGCCAAACTTCTTCACCATCTCTCTCTCTCTTGAGGAGCATAAAGAAGCACAGAGAAAACAAAACGGGGGGCCCTCTCTCACTCTCTCGGCCTCCACTCTCTCTCACTTTATTTTTTTTTATTTTTTTTTATTTTTTTCCACCGCCCCAACCTACTTTCTCTTTTCTCTCTATATATATATATATACCAAACCGAACATGCCCACATATTAAATCAGCAGGCCTACAATGATACACTTTCCAATGCACCCAGACACACACCCAATCTTGCACACACACCCATCCTCTTTTTTCTTTTTTACAAACCCATCTTCACTTTTCTTTTCTTTATTTTCACGCTTCGTTAGTTTAAAAACCCATCTTCGCTTTTCTTTTCTTTTTGATAAGCCACCGACCCCACACGTTTGAATCTCCAATTTCCTTTTTATTTTTATTTTTTTTATTCCTTTCATATTCATACATTTCTCTTCAATTTTATTCACATATATTCTTATTATTTCTTTCTTTTTTTTTTTCTTTCTCTTTCACTTTATTTATTTATTTATTTATTTTTTTTTTGTGAACAAAAAAAAAAAAAAAAAAAAAAAAAAAAAAAAAAAAAAAAACAAAAACAAAAACTTCACCCCGATCTTTCTCACCTTACCCATCCAAACATATTGGCTTTTATCTATTTTCTTTTTCTTATTTTATTTTATTTTTCTTATTCTCCACAACAAAAAAAAAAAAAAAAAAAAAAAAAAAAAAAAAAAAAAAAAAAAAAAA